>KN549783.1:53340-66221 GCA_000797555.1 Oesophagostomum dentatum | reverse complement strand
TTTTTTGCCTTCTACAGCAACGTTTGAAATTCCAATATTTGGTCAGGATTTGTTGAGGATATGCGCAATCTAATGAAACACGTAATCTCAAAAGAGAATACTTGTCTTCATTAAACTCTTGTCTAATTTTCTAGTAAATAGCGAATTCACAAGCTGCTACTTCCAAAGCATTGGGCTAGTTTAGTTCACTTCGTTACTGACTTGATTTTTTTTAAATACAGCGAATGTATCAGTGGAATAAGTCGGTGCCGTAGACATTTAGGCTCATTTCTCGAACGGAGTTTTTTTACGAGTGATGTCAGTGGCAGGGAAAATTACTCAGTGTAACGAAGTAGGGCAGTCTAATAATAGATTTGGAACTGTGAGCGAGACTATAAAAGAGTAGGTAGTAGTCTCTGAATTCTACAAATGTGCGATGTTTTACTTCTTTAACAGACATTTTATAAGTTCCATTGGACCGTTGGTAATGGTTGCGCGCGCACAGTTGATATTGGCGCTGGATGTGGCGATGAGCCAAAAGTTTCAAACAGGCGTCAGGCTTGCGTAGTTGAGTTTCGTCGAGGCCAGAAAAAGCTCGACTGTATAACTCAGCGCAATCGATAGCATTTGTGAAAATACCGAAGCGAAGATAGAAGCTATGTACTCTAGCTTCATGCACAGCTTATGATTAAGAGAACTTATCGCTGATGAGCGACCATCTCTTCCGCATGAACGGAATTTGGCAGAGATGGCCGCCCTCTTATGATACATTCCTCTTGATGATAGGCTGCGCATGCATGAAGCTAGAATAGTTTCTTTCTTGGCTTCGGAATTTCCACAAGTGTTATCAATTTTTGATGAAAACCAGGAAATGCGCAGTTTCGCTTTCGCATTTTTAGTTCTTGCTCAAGGCGGTTGAAGGGGAGCGGGGCTGAACTTTTCAATTGTATTATTTCACGACCATAGACGGTTTAGATCTTCCACCTACCTTCACTTTTTCGGTGCCGAAAGTATTGACCACTATCACTTCTTGGTGCCGAAAGTAGTAAGTAACTGTCTTCACTTTTTGGAGCCGAAAGTGAAAACCACGTTCACTTTTTGAAGGACTGTCTCCAGGGTATTCCAGCTATGTTCACGACGCTTAATAGTGCGACTGCTGATATTTCCATGTTCTTGTTTTATATACATCAGGAAGAGTCTGCACGATAGTTTCCTTAGGCGATTCCTGCTGATTTTGTCCATTAATCATGTCTACATTAGCAGGACTACTAGCGATAGCTTTTCCAGGCCACTGCAGAGTCGTCTTTCGTCGGCCACGTATTTCTTTGTATACCTGGTCAGACAGCAAACTCGCCAACATGTAAATGTACTGATGGAGTGATCATTGTTTATCCTAATTTTGGTTAGAGTTTTTTCTTCTGCTTAGACGTCGATTTTGGTTAGGTTACAGTTTTGTTTTCCAGTCCAGTCAGTATTTCTGCCTGATCGCCTGAAAGGAACTAGTGAGCTGCTGCTGAACAAGGCTGTGCCAATTCCTCCAGGCACAAAATTGGTTGGACATGGTGGGTCTTAGCGCTTATTTTTTTCTCATTCTTCTGATTGTCGTATTGTCGCTTAGCTTGTGATGAGCGATTTTGCTATGTTATGACCTTCGACGGAGCTGTTTCCTGCGTTCGCCTTCTGCCAAAGTAAGTGTTCGCAGTTGTCTGGTTTAATCCGTTTCTAACCAGTCCAGGAAATATTTCTGTTGGTTTTGCACAAATAATTCTGTTTTCTTTGCACTTTTCTATAAGCTGATGGTGCTAATTATGAAAGTGTTTTTTACTCGTATTTTGAGCTGCAGGATTATGACGCTGTTAAATATGTATACGGTTGCACAAGAAATGCTCAGTTTTGCGCTCGAGCCCCGTATATGTGAAGTTCAGCTAGCTCGGGCTGGATTTTCGTACGAAATCTGTTATAAAGTAATATGTTCGATCTTCCTTTTTCTCCTTCACTGAGCTTCCTCCTCATTCGCAAATACATACACGTACCGCTCACAGTTATCTGACTTCGAAACTTTTTTATCTAGAGTCATTTATGTTTTAAGCGATTCCCTGTTGCAGGGGTTTTGACGATGATCTCGCTGATGATAACGTTTTCATGGACGAACTCTGTAGCTTGAAGGACGGTGTTGCTCAAAGCGAACCTCTGCACTTATTTATCTCCGCATTCATTATGTTTTCTGCAAAGAACATAGTAAGTCTTTTGTGCTCGCATTTATTCTGCAACATTCTCCCATCTGGTGTTGACGTATCCCTTACTCTTTTTTAAACACATCCTTGAACTTGGAGTATTGCATCGGCCATTTTTTCGGCAAAGCGACCGATTAGCTATTACTGAAGCCGCAACAGGGGAAGGCAAATTAGAGTGAGAGGGCTTTTACAGAAGAGGACTAGCTCTATAAGCTGAAGAAATCTAGTCGCTTAGCTGTTCTCTTCTTTGTGTTTGAAGCATTTTTGGAGAAAAGGGGTGTAAAACTAAGCCGATTTTTTCTTCTTCTCCAGTTTTTTCAGCATTTTTCAACTGCTATTTGTTAATTGAGACTCGGTAATTTAGCAGCTATGATCTAATTGGTCGTAGGTTGACCCCAGCTACTGATCCTTACTGATTAGCGATACTTAATCAGCACCTCTAATTTTTGCGACTTCTGCCTTAGCTAAAAACCTTTGGTGAATGTGCTGCGCATGCACTTGAAAGCAGCACTTTTCTTTGCTGAAAAGGCAACATCTTCAGCAGAATACATGTTTTCGTTCCCTAGTATATTAATACGAAATATTGATGGCTAAAATTCACCACTCCTATTGCGTTTCTTTATTCGTTCACATCGAATGTTGGTCTGCATAATTCACGATTTTAAATGATGTGCAGTTTATTTGTGTTTGTTTCAGAAATTTTCTCTCCAGAAAACTAAGCTCCATATTTGGGCATCAAAAAAGTAGCAAGATTTTCACACCATCCTAGTATCATTTTCTTCCTACAGCTGCTTATTTTTTTCCTGCCGTAGTGAATGCACTTGCTTTCAAATTCAGTTTACTTGAGCGACTCCAGAGGTATTTCTTTTCGGTGTCTGAAAAATCGTAATAGCGCACTGTTTTGATTTCGACTCCTCACTGAATATGCCTGCTTCAGCTATAGGTGTTTATTATGAAAGACTGGTTATGGATACGTAACTGCTAAATTTTGATCTACGGTTTGATCAGAGCGTGATCGCAAGCCCTACCTGAAGCTCCTGATAGCAAAAAAATTGATTTTATTGTTTTTTTCAAGAGTCTGTAGTCTTTTTAAAGGCAGCGCACACTCTGAAAACGGATTTGGAGATTCAGGTAGTTTATGAACCCTCGGTGGCTGAATAGCCAAAAGCCTAAGTAAGAGCGCCGGTAGGCTGCTCGTTGCAGAGAAAACGGCCGAAACATCGGGTACTCGGTGGATCAGTTACGAAGGATGTGGGGACGAGTTGTCTTGTCACTTTGTTTTCCATACTACTTAAAGCGCTACAACCATTCGGTATGAGTAGAGTTACACAAGCCTTCCATGTCCACGCAATCGAGGCGGTAGGCGGCTCCAACAGAAAGAGCGGGACGAAGTGGAAAACTCGTCCAGGAGATCACGGACGAGTCTTCTGGAGCGATTTTCTTGGTCATGAATGTCTTTCGAGTCGAGAAATTTGAATCCCAACCTTTTCTTGAGTTCATCTTTCAGAATCTGTCGAGAACTCGGGAAGTGTTTTGAGAGTGGGTGCTGCCTTTAAGCTGGAGTCCTTTCTAGCCCTGATTTCTTGAGAGAAGAAGTGCCGAAATGATGAAGGATTTCTTATGCTATTTTTTGGAATTCTCCTCGTGTACCTGAAAATTATCAGTATATCAGAGCTACTTCCTACTTACATTTGGATGTTCGAGGAAGTTCCGAGGAAGAGAGCTGAAAATGATTTGAAAATCTTTGGGTTTTTCGTCGTTTCAAGCTAGTTTACAAAAAAAAGCAAAAGAAAACTGTTTGTGACTGCTACGAGGGAGATAGTCGGTGATTGGATCAAACCATTATATGAAGTTAACTGTGTTCACCTCGTGTATGTGGTTTTGAAAGGTGTTTATGCAGTATCTCATCCAGAATTGCTCTGGAAACTACGCAATCACATAACTTTGGTTTTGACTAGCAATTTCATTTTCAGAATGGATTTTGCTCTTTCTACTCTTAAATCATAAGTTAGTTATGTTCTCAGGAAAAATTCCGTTATCTGTTATAATACTTGCATATTAGATCTGCTTTATCTACTGACGTAGAACTGAGGTGAAAGCTTTTAAAAACTGGAAAGAACTGAATATTTTACACGCCGAGGGTGTAATCCTCTCGAAGTAAAACTTACCCTTTAACTGGTGAATGCTCCAACTATTGCATTCTTTCTGCGCACAAATTTTCAATGGTGATCAAGAAGGGTACGCAGAATTTTCTTTCGTGAGTGTCGCTAACGTTTTGTCTTGTCATGCTATCGGACGTAGTTTAGGTTGAGTCTTGCGAAGTCATGAAACCATTATTGAGCAAGTCCGATACTGAGCTCGCAACTCTGGTATATTCCTTTTTGAGGCATGTTCTAGATCTGCCTGGTAAGAATTTTCTTTCTCCATGTACTTGCTAGTCACTCTTATGCCATAATTTTAGTGGGACCTCAGCCGGAGAAAGGTTTGAACAGAAAAAGGACAACCTGTAATCGGACAATACTTTTCCTCAAGCACAGCAACCTATACGACAGGGTGCGTCTCTACTTTCCTAATGGCGTTATATCTATATTTTGTTGTTGTTTACTGAAGTGTTATATTTTAAGGTTGTAGCAGCTAAGGTTCTGATGTCGACATCTTCTAACTCTCGGACCGGGTCTTCAATCCTGAATGAGGTCGGTTACTAATTTGCATTCAATAGGTGGGGCGACAGCAGTGGGCAGTTGTGCATCAGCAGTTTTCGAGCAAATCCTATACCGTCAGAATAATGTTAGGAAGTACTAAAGAATACGTGGCTATGAAGTTGCTACTCTTTCTGCAATTCATTCTGAAATTGAGTCCTTTTTTCGAACGCAAGAAAACCAGCTTTTTTAAATCTTCGAAATACGTTATTTTAACGAATAATGTTGTGAGTGTTTGTTGACGTGTACTTAATAAGTTATGCGAAGATATGAGAGTCAGATTTGATTAATCTCGTCATAGATTACTGTGATCAACGTCATGAAGATCTAAAGTCAGTCTCTATAATATATTCACTCTACATGATAAATTTACAGTTACCAATGATGAAACTTTTTTGAACTATCGATTTATTACGAAAAAAAGGAGGAGCCTTTTTTTCTTCTTTGCTGGAAAATATGATTATACGGCTTCCTGCATGATGTGAACAACGGCGCATAAAGTATGCTCCGGAACTTTCAGGCTTTCATCCATCCAGGTCTAGTTCACATTTGATATATTTAGATGATTGAAAGGGTGGCTGTTGCAATTGCGTTGTGGCAGTACGAGAGTGTACGAGAGGATCGCGCTGAAGTTGTGGAACGTATCGCCAAGCGTTTGGATAACATATGTAGTGTTCCTTTCACCTACGACTCGACCATTTATTCGACGGTAAGCAGAAGATTTGCAGATTTATAAAGGAGCGGGAATTTACAGGAACTGATTGAACATGATTGACATTGACGTAGAAGACGTGTTCCATGATTCGAAAAGTTTATGTCCATTTTTTCTTCTAGTCCTATTTTTTCCATGGACCAGAAGCTTGGGCGTATAGGGTTTTCCCGATAAGACGTCCATTTACATACAGCAGTAGCAGTTTGTCTAGAAATTTGTCTGATGTTCAAATTGTAGATCGATTCCCGAAGGTGGAAGATTCGATTTTTCTTCTGTTTTCTTTTGAAACTGTTTTACTGTGAGAAACACAAAGTTTCATCATCATTAAGAAAAAGTTTCTGAACTGAAGCTGGCCCAGAAAACTTTGTTGTTTCATGCGAAAAATCAGAAATAAAAATTCTGTTTGAAAATAGTGTTTACAAGTAAACATGTGTTCGGAGGAAACTTTAAAGGGGGGCTCCTTTAAAAGCCCTTTCGGGGTGCCACGGACGCGAAAATCGCAATAGTTAAGTGCAGGCCGCGGCGCCGCTAAAATGG
The DNA here is from genome assembly GCA_000797555.1 of Oesophagostomum dentatum. Classification (NCBI taxonomy): domain Eukaryota; kingdom Metazoa; phylum Nematoda; class Chromadorea; order Rhabditida; family Strongylidae; genus Oesophagostomum; species Oesophagostomum dentatum. The sequence continues at coordinate 60,060 of KN549783.1, read as the reverse complement.
CGCCACGATTTTGTCGCAGCTTGCCGCACTTTCATGCTTTTTTTCACGGCTGTGGGCAATTTTTGGTATGGTTAGACGAGCTGCGCGGTAGAATTAATCAAGGGGTATTTCGTCGCGGAGCGGCAATTTTTGATCCCGTCCCTCATTTGCCGCTCTTTCGCTAACGCTTGCCGCTGCGACACTCTGAAAGGGCTTTTAGATGTGTTCTCTGAGAAAGCTCTGCACACAAATACTCAACAAAAACCTATGAGCAATCCTGGCAGCCAGCTAAAAGGACGAAAAGATCCCGTGACAGTCTGTAACATGTTTTTTAAACTTTTAGATCGGATAGTTCAATATTCTTTTTCCTGCCTGCCGGCTTTCTTTGACCGCGAGTGGAAAAATGTAGAAATTTGTGGAATTCACCACATAGCTGATTGGAATTTTACTTTTGTCTTTAACTTCGTGCCCATTACAAGTTTACCGCTACATCCTGAAAGCCCTTGCAAGGAAGTCGTAACAGTTTAGTAGAAATGGACGAGGACTTTTTTTATCAACTTAATGTTGGCGGTTGGTTAATGGCTTACTAAAAAGCTTCGTGTAATGAGCTGTGTACTAAGCTGAAAAATACCTTCTCTATTTCTAAATTTTGTTGAGAACGACCATTCTGATGCTCTTCATTCCGGCTTTTTTCTTTGCAAACACGCAGAAATGGCATAAATTTTCTTCTTTACCGACTATATTTCAGCTTTCCGTATTGCATAATTTTCCGACGGCATGTGTGGAGACGATGCGTGATTTTAGCCGACGAGCTGTTGATAAGGAAGCCAAACAACAATTTGTGGATCTGTGCGCCCAAGTCTTACTGACATTCGTGAATGCAGTGGAGACGCAGAGGAGGTTTGTAGTTCACTTAATATAAATGCAGCTGCTTAAAAGTTGACAAAACATCGTAGGCTTCTTTAGTCTTGCTCAGAGAAATTAGCAAGCAAGCAGGAAATGCTGCACTATTATCAAATTTCTATCGCAGCATGTTTTATAAAAAAATCCTCTTGGAAAGCGTAGTTAGAAAAGAGTCATTTAGCTATGTATTTTTAAAACCAGAGACCAGCTTCTGGTAGGGTAAATCATCGTTGCTACTTCTTGCCTGGAATTCCAATAGCTGCAGCTTGGAAAATCCGAGCACACAACCTTGGATGCGCTTAACTAAATACCATTTTCTACTAACATACTGCCGTCGTACTGTAGCTGCATCGAAGGGGTGTTCATGAAGCAGCCCTAGGAATATAAACTGTGTGCATAATCAATTACTGGCTTGTCTTCTTCCTCTTTGTTTGATATCCCCCTTCGCGTTACTATGGAAATTAGTATAGAGGAGTAAGGTTGAAAATGGAGGTTGGAAACGAAATAAAGTTAATATTCCTTAAAATTATAGTTACTTTAGCATCTATGCACCATAACCTACATTAAGGCCGTGTCGTGCAAAATCAGTACCATGTTTATGATCAATAGCTCGGATCACCCCCAAATGCTTGTTATGAGGCGATGTGTGAAACTTTGACCTTCTCAGTAAACTTTACCCTAACCCATACATGAAGTGGTTACCATGCGAAATAAACGTGATTTTTGGCTCTGAACCTCACCCCCCCCCCCAGGTGAAGTTTCAACAAAATCTGAGGTTTCCGATTTTTGAAATACCTGCTGTAGAATAGTGTCAGTGTTTCGTTAAAACTTGGGAGGACTGTAGAGCGATTGTTCTTTTGCTGAAGTTAAATTTAAGGAACACATCACTAAAGCGACCTGGTGATGTGCAGTGGACAACAGGAGCGATCTCCGACGCCTTCTCTCTTGCGGTATGACAATCTAGTATAAGTCTTGATCATAGTTCCAGTGAATGTTGGATGGCTCGTGCCACATTAGGAGTTATTCCATCTTTAATACTTCCTTTTTATAGTCGACTACAAGATATTTGAACGTTCGCATATTGTATTTAGTGTCCTTTTGTGCAAAGTCGAAAAAACCTGATTGTTTTCCGATGACGGCGATGAATCTGTGTTACTAGTTCAGCCAGATTGTGCTGTTTTTCCAGTGCAAGGTTCTACTGAAGGAGATGCATGCGCGGGATGTTTCACAAGTTCACCGCCTGCACCTAAAGGACTATGTCGTCCGGTGAGCGATTTTTAAGTTAGCTATGGAGCAGCTGGTTCTTCAAGCTGACTTGATTCCAGTCTTGCTAAGTTCCATCTAAGTGAATGCAATGAACCTATAAACGGACACGAGGTTATTGTGGCACTATATGATCTCGGCGAATGTGATGTAGCCGTCAGTTTGGCAGAGCAGTTTAAAGTAAGTAGTCAGCAAGTCCTTTGTTCGTTGGCAAAGACGGCCGTTCTGAAGCAACAACGGCGCTTGCGCAGTTTGACCCATATATCCATTCTTTTTGTTTCGGGGCAGTTTTTTTTGTGAATTTTCACTTTCCTATTAATCATACAAGTCAGATCCCAATTTGAAACATTTGATTCTTCATCGGGATCCAGGGCTAACATCAACCGCGCACGCGCAATCGCTTTCGGGTAGCCGCATTTCTCCAGCGAACGGTGGATACGGGCATAACTATCGTCGCTGAGCTTAATCGAAGGGTTTTTTTTAGGACTTTAAGGTTCTTATCAAAGTCTGCCTTGAGCTGGATGACGCAGAGCGACGTGCTAGGTTGGACGAATACAAACGACGATACTTTGCAGATGAATTTGACATGTATCTATGCAAATATTTGAAGCAGAAAAGTAAGCTGCTCTAAACCGCACTTCCCTCTGGCAGGAATAATGTGGAGTCTTCAGAACTGAACGATATGCTTTTGGAAGAGAAGGGAGACCGCGCTGATCGGTATTTGCTGTCTTGTGAAGATATACGCTGGAGGAGAGAACTTCAGAACAATCAATATGAGCAGGTTTATTATGGTAGAGCCTCGAATATTACTTTTGTTATTGTTTATTCAGGCGTCTCGCAGCCTTCTCAGCCTGGCAGATCGCGAGATTTCTAATGCTTATCGTCAAAGAGTAAGTTTCCAGGATTTGAAAGCCTTTACGTTTATTGGCTTACATCCAATCTACAGAACCTATACGCTTTCTCGAAACTGGCTGCCTTATGTAGTGAAAACGTTTCGCAGGATGTGATAGAGGAGTCGAATAGGAAGCTGGTGCTCCTCAAGCATCAGTCCTTAATTCCAGAGTCGTTAATAAAGGTAAAGTAGGCAAAGCATTGATCTGCCTCAACATTTAGTTTGAGATGTCTAGACTGTGTATCCCGATAATCCTAAGCGGCCCCTTACTATTGCTGAAATGGTCGAACTTAATATGCTTGACGTCGACATTATCGAAGGTCACAAAAGGTTTGTTTTTTCAGTTTAAAAAAAATTTGTGGAAGAGAGAAGTGCTAAAGGTGAAATTTTCTCTTATGGCAACCTGCATATCTCTACTACGCTCGGTAGATGATGGCAAGTTTAGAGCGCTGTACCTGCTGGCGAGACTGCTAAGAGACGGAAATAATGCTGAACTTCAGTCACTTCTGAACAACGTCTGGATGTCAGTCGTGAAGCATACTGACTGGAATCAGGTTCGCATATTTTAAGAAACTTAAAGAGTTTCTGATGAATTGCAATGCCCAGGCAAACAGAAATAATGACCAGTTTCATGAAACGTTTGCTTCTAGGTCAAGAACATCCTCGATCTTGGTGAAACTCCTTTTGGTGGTGTTCTGAAGAAAATGATCGAAGAAGGTTGGTCTTTGTGCAGCGTTAACCCCATTTGATGTGATTTACGGTCTTTTGATCTTCAGACGACTCTGCGGACGATCTGCTGCTGGTTTTACCTGCATGTGATAATCTTTTGAAGGCTTGTCGAACGGTCAGCTTTTTTTAACCAATTATGATAAGGAACCATGGTGAATGTGTTACACATATGCTCCCGTACAGGCGTTGTCCGGAAATGAAATGGCACCGAAATGGATTCGAGGTGCTGTGGAGAGAGCTTCTTCAGTGATGAACGCTAATCTGCGCATGAAGAAGGAGGAACAGCTAAGAAGTTCGAAGGCCATCTTAGCAATTTCGCAGACCTCTGCGGTGTTCGAAAGCCGACCTCCTCATATGCCTACACCCAAAGCAGCTGTTACTACCTCTTGAGCGTAGTTGTTAATCTCTCTTCTTCCCTCGTTAAATACGCCTGTTTGAGCATCTCTTTCTTGCTTGATCTTGACATTATTATGGGTTGTCATGTTTATTCAATTTTTACACGTAAATATTCCTTAAAATTACATAAACAATTATCGTCCTTTTTTCGCTCGATCTGGAGATGAACTGGCTTGGACATTTGAGCTGCTTTTCAAGTGACCAACATTGAACAGCTTGTGTCTCACGTCAACTAATCCTTCTTGTATTTGTCTTCGAGGAAAGTCTGGATCCGAAAGTACTCTGTGTACTTCTGCCGTAAATTCTAGAAAGCAGATGATTAATTGTGTGTACAATACTTGAAACTTCGAATTATCCAAAAATTTCACTAAATCTCACTGGGAACACAATTCTGAAATTGTATAAGCAAAGTGATCCTAAATCACTGTGCAACAGGGGCGCAGTTGTTTTGCCACCAAGGAATTGCACTATATGTCCTACACCCTTGAAGCCTCTTGGATGGGAGGAACAACAGCATACAGCAGAAATACTCATTTATATGTTTTTTGCTTCTTTTGTCTACCTTCTCAGACTTGCCTAGCAATTCCTCTTATTCTAGCGTATGTTGCGTTTTCGCAACACACCACCGCTTTAGAAAGTGACAGGCTTTCTACTAGTGGACTGTCGCAACGCAGCGCACGTGGGTGGGAACCATAGCCTTTCTCGGGATGCGAGACTATCCACCCTGAGGAAGGCGGGGTCCGGCCGCCATTTTCCACCAACTCCTCTGAACTTCCACTCAAATGGACGCAAATTCAAATGTAAATGTGGATGAGTTAGTAGCTGCATTTGAAATTCAGTGGCCGCATATTCCTCTAACATACGCGATGAAGTAATTTTAGTTTTCGTTGATTTTTGGTGCAAAAAAATTGCAAAAATGTCCATTCGGATGAGTTCCGACATAATCGAACTCGCTAGAATAAAGGGAGATACAAGGCAAATCTGAGAAGGTAGAAAAAGGCTTATAAACCAGTTTTTCTGCTGTATGCTGTAATTCCCTTCATCCGTGAAGCTTCAGAGATGCAGGATATATGGTCTGCTTCCTTGGTGATAAAACAACTACGCCGTTATACAGATGCACTATGATTTAAGGTCATTTTGCATAAACAATACAGAGATAAACTTCAGAATAGTTTACGAGGTATTGCTATTGGTTCATTCTCGAAGAAAACGTGGTAAAAAGAATTAGAAAGCTGTCTATCAGCAGTTGATCACGAATAGATTTTAGACCGATCCGTCTAAGTATGAATAGTCTCATACTTCGGCACATCATATAATCTAATAAATGCAAAGGCAGGCTTCTTGGATCTGCTCTCTAAATTCAGTAATTGCACATCTGACCGTAAACATAAACATAATTGTAGTGTATAAAAAGCATGAACAGCTGTTTATTTCTAAAGATAAGACAGCTATTTATTCGAACCTATCTACAGGTCAAAACTGAGTCGAATTTTCTATTTCAACGGTGCTCTTCATACCTATGAGACAGTACAATCTGCGAACGTTGAGCGCGCATAACTATCATCTGTATCAACCGTTCGGGTATAGTTTTTTTTGAACTATTACTAATACAGGCATGAGGAATTCGCCTTTATGCCATTTTAGCAGATCGACACAAAGCTAAGTAGCTCCCCTGATTTATGAAGAGCTGCGAAGTATGTTGGATCTTCTTTCTTCATGTTTCTGGACATGACTTTGAGCACTCTTATATCGTCCTAATACGTCATTCTACTAGAGCAAAACTTTCAGAGCAAATATCGCGAATGGATGCACCACTTAATGATGGCACAGAAACGATGGGACAATTCCCGAAATGGTTGTAGGAACGATAAATACTGTCTTAGCAACTAACCTGTCATGTCTACGTTTCCGTCCTTGTTAGTATCAGCGTTCTTGAAGGCACGTCGAATTACATCCAGTTGCTGTTCATTCATCTTCTTTGTGAGCTCGTGCCAGTGCTGCACAACCTCTTCGAATGAAACATAGCCGTTGTTATTCACGTCTATAATCTAAAAAAGAAGGGGCGAATCGTGAGTAAGCTTGCAGCAATTATTTTGTACGAGAGCGCCTTGCTATGGCATAAGTAATGCGGCATCTATCGTACCGTATTTAATCTACCTGCAATATAGCAAGGCGCCACCATAAAAATGGATACGATATTCTTATTTTTAATGCTAAAAGAATACCGCCATACAGGTTCCTACTTTAGATAAACTGGAGGGGATTAACAGGGCGCGATATATGGGGAAGCCAAAACTAGACAGCTGCTGGCACACCTTTTCGTAGTCGCTGTTCTAATTTTATTTCCAAAAAATCTAATTGCCCAAATCTAAGGTTTTAGAACTTCGAGGAACTTGGAGGTTTTGGAACTTGTTTTATGAGCGCTCCGTTAGAAGAGGCAAAATGATATTGTCCAGTATGTTGCGCTCGCACCAGCAAATTTAGTCAAACGGCCATCTCTACCCAAACCAGTGGCGGTCGCAGAATTTCAAATGCAGCTACTAACTCATCCACATTTA
>KN549783.1:11983-23438 GCA_000797555.1 Oesophagostomum dentatum | reverse complement strand
TAAGAGGTAGATGGATCGATCCCCGGGTCCGTTTGCTCTTTTGCAATGAAGGCCAGAAATAGAATTGATCTGCACAGTCAAGAGAGTCCATAATCCATTCGAAACATGGAAGCCTTGGGATGAAATTCTGTTGGAATTGTTTATGCATTTTAATGTCGTCCGACAGCGATGTTGATCTTCTTCTATTTCTTCTTGTTCTGTTATAAAAGGGCTGGGCCTTCCGAGGAACACGTTATCGTCCACAGGAGAAACGAAGAGGTTGGAATTATGGTACGAATGGTGGTAGATTTCAAAAGCAGAGGACTCGAGCCTACCGAGGACGAGTAGATGTTGGAAGGAAGTGAAGACAGTAATTGCCTCATAAAAGATCCAGATGGGGTGCGGATGAAGGAGAACAAAAAGGAAACTTATCAGACCAAGAAAGTTTATCGCATCGAGAAAGGGTAGACTTTATGGTGGTTGTGTGGTGCGAAATTCGATAGGCTGAAAGAACGAACTGCATACACTGAGCTACAGAGACAATGGTACTGGTGCGCTCTGCACATAATAGGGCGTTTAAATTCTTGATACTTATTGTAAAAGGAAGACTACAGGCAGGAATCGATACAGCCATCTCTTGCGTACAAGTCTAACCTAGTAGTCATTGGGTTGCGGTTGTACGCTGTCGCGCTATCGGTGCTTCGACGTTTGATATTTCCGGCTACATCACTTGTATGATTTTCTACCATATAGAAGCAAGCTGAAACCTCGGCATATGCGTTTCCTATATACCTCGGGCCTAGGCCATTCTTTGGTATACGTCTTATTTCTAAACGTGAAGATCGCTATAATGACTTCCCTTGTAGGAGACCTCGCTCAACTCAGCACCCGTTTCCATTGCCCAAAACGTCTCTTCTTCGATTTCAGTTAAGCAAGGATATTGCAGGATACAAAGGTAGAATACTGAAAAAGACTCTGCTGATGACTTTTACCAAATATTATAACCGATAGATAAAAGACAGTTTCCTCTGCTTTTAAGTGTTAGCAGATTTGCTAACTGCTTCTTGGCAGAGAAATAATTCCAGTAATCTAAAAAAGGATGGAACTGAGCTTTCCTCCTATTCCATCTAAGTTCTGTATACTGCAATGGCTTACTGCCCCTATGAAGATTTTGAATAAGTGTGTAGAACTTTAGTTGTCACAGCCAGATCGAGTACATCGCTTGAGCAGTTCTGTTTGAATTTTGCAGATTCCGGGAGTTCTAAATGCCTCAGCGACCTCGCATTTATTGCGCGCAATAACTCATTCGCCCTCAGATTCAACCCCCTCAAGAACCTGGACCCGGTTTTAGAGCTGCGGTAGTTCTTCTGCTATTATCATCCAATACGTCTTGCTAAACAGATGCTGCGGCTCCTAGGTCTGATATGGTATACTAGAGAAGTTTCTACATGCAGAGTTATTGTCTCAGTTGAGACGAGTTTTAAAAATGTATGAGAAATTTTTTCTTATGAAGCAAGAAATGGTGATGGCGCTTCCAGATTGTCATAAGGAGCCCTACCATACCGCTACCGGTGAAATCGTACTGTTTTCGGCCTCTCTTTTAGGGCTCTTGCTTAAAGGCTAACGCCAAGCCACAAAAATTTTCCTTGGCATGCGAAGTCCATTACTGCGCAATAATACGTGAAGACAGCGTATGAAAATTTACGGAAGTATGCCAGCCCCGCAACCGGAACTTCTTTGAGACATTTCTCCTGCTTTCCGTTGTTCTTTTGTTGTGATACTAGACGCGTTGCTAATCGGCTTTTTTCGAGTTTGGAGATGATAGTAAGACAACTTATTGCTTTCTAAAACTGGTAATCGAGGTTGTAGTTTCTAAACAGGAAGACATGCACACAAGCAACGAACCACTTGTGATAACCCTACATAGCCTAAGAAGAAGGTAGAATTTGACCTAGAATCTATAAACAGTTTAATTGAACGTGTACTAACATATATTACAGCAAGAAGTCAACCTTTCATACTGATATTAATATTGCTAGAACATTCGAATAATTCGAACAATATTCGAATATTCGGACGGTTTCAACAAAAATCGAATATTCGGTTTTCTAAGAAATCAGTTTATTCGAATATTCGACAACTTGGGAAAGCGCCTCATTCGAATATTCGACGCCGTCAAGAAATCATCAATCGAATATTCGAATACTCGGCCTTTTTTGTAAAGCCGACCGAACTTCTACAACAACAACTGATTAATGCAAGTTCACTACAGCACTGCTTTTAAAGGCAGTGTCCAGCCACCTCAGTGCAGAAAACCTGCCAGTACCCAAGCCTCCCTTCAAGAGGAGCCGCCGATCAGGCTCGATGTCTGATCCTCTCGCTGCCACCCGTTGTCGCTCTGACGCATAATCGATATGACCTACCTCTCAGAGCCATGTAAAAGTGATAAAAAGCTTCATTTTATGGGTAGTTGAGAAAAACTTGGAGAGATTTTCATGCCTGAGGATGAACCAACCCTAACTGTACTTAGTAATAACCTTAGTACATTTTTAGACTAGGCAAAAAAGCAGTTTTTCGCCTGTGATCTACTGATAGAACACTTCGTTCCACGCTGAAAGTTTCGTACCCTTTTAAACAATCTTCAAGGAATTCCCTAGAAAATAAATAGTACAGTTGAACTAAGGTCGTTGGGCTCTATCAGATGAGATATGAATTGTAAGAAAACGAGATTTTGGAAATTTTGCCTGGACGCTGCCTTTAAATTACTTGCAAGAAACGAAGTTCCCTAGGGGAGATCTCCAGAGAAACATGCAAGAATATTCCGGGAATGGTCGAAACAAACAACTTAGCCGGTAGCAACCAGACTTCGTGAAGTTATAGTATGAATCTAGCATCCACTGTTATCTAAAACATCAACTTTGAAAAGTAGTTTGCAGTTTCTTGATAACACTTACTTCTTATGCTACTGTTACTTCTTACTTACTTCTCTTGAAATACTTCAAGAAATGGTAGTGGGGTCCGATTACAACCCACCACTTCCCCAAAATTACCGCAACGTTCTAGCATCGTGTGGCAAGCGGCTATCGATAGGCCGCTAACCGAAATCAGCTGGTAACCGCCAGCGGTGCTCGATGTGGGTGACCGTTGCGTTGATCGCCGAACCTGGTGCAAATCCCATACAAGTTACCGCCCGTGCGGATAATCGGATGTGAGGTGTTGTGTCGAGTGGACCCTTACATTCAAAAACATTTCTTGAGTTATCTAGTATCCGATCTTTCCGAGTAACCACAATTTTTGAACTTTTGAATCATCCGAGTATTTTTCGAGTAGGATTTCGATTTCATGATCTAAAAATGTTGCTCTGCAGTAGCGGTGAACATCCTTTAACATTCAGTAAGAGGGGAATAAATGATATGTAGAACAATAAAGTGCGTTTCAGTACCATAAGACCTCCCTGGATTTCAGGGTGATCTGGCTCTACAATTGGTCAATACAGCTGGTCAAATTCCTTTTTGATGACCAAAATTACCAAAATTTTACAATTAGGATTTCGTTCCAGAACTGATGTAGCCGACTTTTAAGCTCTGCCTTACCATCTGCAACAGTTCCCATTAGGGTTGTACCGCGATGGCAAATAATACTGTCACGTCATTTTCCCTCGTGCCAAGAAAAGCTATGAAATCCCAAGACCTGACGATTTTAAAACGGTCGAAAAACAAGGAAAACAGCACTAAAAAACTAACACTTTGTTTTTTTTCATATGAAAACTTGCATTACCAGATTACTCCATGCTAGGAATCTCTGATAATAATGATGTTGTCAATGATTTGCTACAGAGAGGGATAAGGGGGCGGGGGAAGGTCTTAGGATACTGAAGCGCAATGCATGGGAGGACAAGAACTGCTAAAAAAAAGTTTCCATCTTATTCGCTTTTAGTGGCACGCCTCCGGCGTTTACAGCGCAATGGTGACTCATTTCCGCCGCGCCAAATTACCTGCGCATTAAAACTGGCTCCCGAAAGGAAGACATCTATTTACGGGGCTATCATGATAATCAGCATATGAGCTTTCATTTCATATATAACATGGCCTAGATAACTTTATCACCGCTGAGAAATTTCTCTGCAAACGAACCAAAACTTTAAGGTATTTAAGGCCTTAGGTTCCTTAGATACCAGTACATATTTTTCAAATTAATATCACAGGTACCGGACTTTACGCTCTTTCGTATGGTCATTATACGTCAAAGAATTGGAAGTGGGGGGAGGAGGAGCCACTCCAATTATAACGTCTCCTATGGTGTAAGAGACCAGCCCTTACTACATAGGAGCCGTCATAGCTGCGGTGGCTCCACCCCCCTCCCCCTTCCCAGCTCTAAGAAGAAGCTTTCAGCTTTTGCTTTATTATTCTTATACGGAGCATGGGAGGCTCTCTCTACACCGGAGTTGTTGTCAACACAGACTAGTATAAAGGATATTTGTGATTTTTTAAAATAATTCACCTAATTAAACCTACCCATTTATCTCCGTCCAAACATTTTTTTCCACAAATTCCGGCTTTCACCTAAATTTTTACTTTATTACTCTCTACAACTTCTGAACTCTCGAATTACCCCCATCCTCGAATGCACGCGCAATTTCTGGTGCCTTCGCCTCCGCGGGGGAACCCTTACCGTGTCCTCAGATCATCTGCAACCATGATTTCCGGTAATTAACCTGTGCGCCGTGACCAAACCGCGACACGTGTTCGTTTCTGACTCGCTACAACGACGCTTACGCATGTTACTTATCCTAAACAGAATCCTCGAGCCGTCAGAGACGTAGAGGTAGATTACACTCATCGACCCATCTCCGTCTGCGTCTCCGAACGCTCTGCCCCGGTTGTCGACAGCGTCACGTTTATCGGCTGTCGCAAATAATCAAAGGACAGGACATCTGGAGCGATTTCCACCATCAAGAACGAGTTTTGAGTTGGGGCTTTGAATGTCAACCCATTTCTTCAGCCCCTTTTTTAGACTCAATCCTGAACTCAGGCGTTCCTAGCGTGGGTGCTGCCTGTAAAGGCACTACTCAGCTAACACTGACATCACCCAGCTAACACTGTCATCAAGGTTTCTTTCTCATTCAACCTCTATCTTAGCTGATAAAGCTCAATCACCTCAATTCAATGCTATGTCTACTGTCCCAGAAAATCCCTCGAGAAACGTTTGTCGTTCCAATGGGCCATAAGGAAAAAACAGCGCTCTAATTTATTCGCTGAGCAAGCTAAACTGATTCTGACATTCGCCCGAATTTAGAACACTTTCTGAACAGGGATTCATTTTAAATTCCCCAAAAAAAGACTTCCTCTCAGTATTTTGGCAGGTGTTAGGGTAGGTCGTATGGATTAGCTGCACGAAATCTGCATACGACTCAGACATCAATTCTGTATATCTGATGGAACAGGCGGCCAAACAAAAGCTGATTGGCGTAATGTGACTCGACACTATCTTTCGGTAAATAAGTTCTTTTTCTAACTTCCTAGAAGAGTCTAGGGACATTTAGCGGACACAGATCCTAACAAACTCTCTCATTATATTGGATCTAGCGCTCGCTCAATCTCCAGGAAAACTGCGAATTGATTAGGTTGCAAGTCCATTCATTAACGCATCAGAAATGTTGAATGGAAATGGATAAAACAAATCAATCGGACGCAGCGTGGTAAATTTCGTGTACGGCTCGTAAGAATGTTGTATTATCACGCTGACTGAAGTATCATACCATGAATGAAGCTCCGACCCAGCAGTTCCAGAAAAGTTATCAACATCGATTTGCTGTCAGCGGCATCGATTCTGCAGAAAGAATAACCCTGAACCATCACTCGCGACCTAAACGCTAAATTTCATACCTGGTGCCGTATGAAATTTAGCGTTTAGGTCGCGAGTGATGGTTGCCTGCATACCGTCCTCGCATTTACGGGAGAGGGATACGAGACAGGCAGTACTCCGCGATGCGCAGGACTTCAGGAATATTGAGATCCTCTCCCGCGATTCTTTCCCCTATTCCGTACTAAGAGGACGGTGTACTGTAGCTCCACCTCGCGGAGGAGATACACTCTGTTCGTTCGGCGCAGGCGTCTATTTTCCAACGCGCGCGGTCGCTCGAGCGCGGTCAACGTTGGTGGTTGAAAGTTTTAGCGGCCGAATATTTGGATCTGGTTTTCACAGCTGTGAATAATCCGAGCTAGGTTCTCTAGAAAACATATCGTTGGGATAGTTTGCTTGACTTCAAAAGAGTAAACATGACGGTAGTCATGCGCATGTAACTGCGCGCGTAGGGAGGAGGGCGCCTGCGACGAACGAACAGAGTGTATGCATACGGCCTCTGTGGCCGTATTCCGAAACCATCTGGCCCGGGCCATGCGTGGCCCAACAGGGCCATAGGCGGCGACCTCGTATTCCGACACGAGCGCGCGTAATTCAAAGTTGATTTTTCCAGGGCCATAGCTGGCCCTGCCGATTTGATAGGGTCATGCATGGCCTAACTTGATTTTTTGACTTATTATGGCCATATTTTGATCATTTTAAGCGAAGTGAACGCCTTCCTTACTGTTATACATATAATAATGACATTTTGTGGCAGTACATGCGGGCCTAGCTTTCTTTTTTTGTTGTATTCCCTTTCATGTTAATTTATTCCAGCATATCATGTTGTCACTATTTCAGGGAAGGGATGAGACCACTTTAGATGCTTAGTCGAAAAATCACACGTCGCATACGCAACTTAGCGTTAAGTTTCCAAATCCATTAGAATCGCTGAATCGTCTTAAAACTTTTATACCGAGGCGGAGTAGTTCGATATGCTCGGTCACGAATACTATGTTGGTTTTGAATGGAGAGATTTTATTGGTGGTACGGATATTTGGATTTGTTCAGAATCCGTCTACGATTACTGTACAAAAAGAGCTTTATGCATCGTACAAGATTAAAAGCATACTCATGGTTAGCAGATCCAATAGCTCAATAAAAGTTTTGCGGCGCTGTTGAGATTCTGACTTTTTGTATAGATTTTATGCCAACCCACAGCAAAGTGCCTATAATGCAAAGTAAATGTGATTCTTCCACCCAGCAAATCGAATAACCTCACTAGGCAACCTGCAACAAAAATTGAGAACTCCGACTTATTCGAGTGTGCCTTGCAAGGAAAGTCCGTCCCTCGCAATTCCATATTAATTCCCTTGCAATAGAACAACCTTATCGCACATGCATCCAGCTTGTCAAGCTCCTAAAATTTCCGGCCACCATGCGCCAATACACGCTAAACGGCGCGCGCCATGGCCCAGGGCCGTCGGCCGATGCCGGAATAGCTGGCCATAGCGGCTGGGCCATGGGGGCGTGGCCAGGGCCGTGCGCGCCGGGCCATGCGTGGCCTGGGCCAGGCCGTTTCGGAATACGGCCACTGATGTCAGCGCTACATGCCAGACAGCAGAATCACTGATTTCCAGCCCTATGCCGTACTTTCGTTTTTCTTAAGAAAAAAAAAAACGCGACTCTTAAGTGGCAGATTAACACATTCAGATTGAGTATGTCAGTCGACTCGCAAGCTCGCGACGAGCTCGCGATAGACGAGCTCGCGTATTTCAGAGGGGCCTAATGCATTTGCGAGGCATCACCTTTACCGCAAACCCCTTACCCCATGTGGAAACTCTGCAAGCGGCTCCACTAAAAATTCTAGCTTTAGCATCTTTTTTAAGCAGCGATTTTTAATCATTTCCTGCAAATTAATGGGCTCCGGTTTTTGCGTTTGCACGTCTAACTGATTATAGTCCTTTTTTTAACTCTGATGATGGACTACGCTAAACGCGTACGCGACTGCTGCTTATTCCCAGCAAAAGAAAAGCAAAATGGTTTCCGCACCTTGCTTCTTGATGTGTTCAATTTCTTCCTTGTAGCCACCATTATCTACAACTGTTCTCGCATGTGCTTTAAAAAGAGCCGTGTGGTCAACGGACATTTCTAAATGCATTTTAAGAAGTCATCTAAACGCAGGATAGCACAGCACCTAATATTCACATTCGGAGGTATACACCGTCATTGGAGATTAAAAGAAAGGACGAAAAATAATACTTTATTCTGACACAAGTACAACATCACAACTAACATCTACCTTTCATTAAAAACGGGTAAATGAGATAGACAGAATATTTAATAATTAAGAATGCCGTCAACGGAAAATATGCTAGGGACGACGGCATCGATCTCATAATAAAACACTTATAGTAGGTGCTCAGAAATGAAAAAAGTGGAAACTGGAAAAAATCTTGTCGGAAACCAACCGTCTACTAGTTTTTACATAAAAACTAGTGGCAAGTACCATCTCTTTCTTACCATGTAAAAGAATATGTGCGTATTAAACACAGAATAGTTTTCTTTATATTATGGACAACGGCTACGTAAACCGTCTGTATACAGCATAAAAACTCAAAATCAAATTTGCCTACGGGAAGATAAGCCATGAACACAACCATTTATAGATTCAAGTCGGTCAGCGAAATTGAGGCCTGTCAAGGGGAAGATGAATATATACGAAAATGTGAACTGAACCGAAGCAGCTTACAGGAGAAATCCTCCTCGCCGTCAAGGACCTTACTTCCCGCCAGCCCAAAGTACGATGATGATAATTAGGATTACGGTTATGGCACACATGATGATCATCATCTTGATATTCTTCCACCAATATTTCCTCTTCAGTGTAGCAGCAGACTTCTCGAATTGCGACGCTCCTTCCTAATAATTAAATATCTGTTATAATGCTGATAAAAGCTACCTTCGAAGTCGAAATTCGACATTAAAGCGCAAAATTCTCAACTCGAACAGAAACGAGAAAAGAAGTTTTTTTATTGTGCTTGATCCGTTTCCTTATGTTCTACCAAAATACTACAGGAAGACACAGGAACCGCAATGAATGTTGTTATCCATCATGCAGATCGCTAGAATAAGTATGTTGCGCGTTTTTTTTCGAACGTTCCACCTACCCACCTCTCGTTCTTGATAATTACTTCTCACAAACAGATCTAAGTTTTCAAAACTGGTCATTCTGTGTCAAGAAGATTGACATCTCTCCGCGTTAAACTTAATTCCTCAACGCGCGCTTGTAGATTCTCAGCCGCTCAAAACCTCCCGCGACAACATTAAGAAAAACAACGATGATGATCCAGTCGCACTAGTCCAAAGCACATGAATGGAAAACCTTGTAAAGACACAGGGTTAGTGGTGAGATTACTTCCGAACTCGTCCGAATCCCCACTTTCGACGTTAAATTCTGTAGACAAAAAGTAAATGAAAACAAAGGGAAAAAGTATCGCATAGTAGATTTTTTTTGTCTATTCAACCATAGCGCTTTAGACTAAGCAAGAACAAGGGGGAGGAACTCCACCCGTGTGCGAAAAATTAGGCGTTGACGAGTTCGGATGCTACCCAGTGGTGATAGGGATGACTACTCTTCAGATAGAGACTGGGACACTTCATAAACCTTTGCCTTCCTAGATGGTCTCTGTTCTTCTGTGGAAAGTTAGAAATGCATTTCTTCCTAGTAAATAAAGATCACGGATCAAACAAAACATTGATTTCGCTTTCATTAAGTGCTTATAAACACTCCCTACGAGATGTAACTGGGACTAATGGAAAGTGACCCCTGATTGGGGAGTAAATGCGACGCCGCGATGACGTACAACGTCGCGCCGATTTTCATAGTACTTTTCAAAAATATTTAGACACGTTTATTTGTGCGGGGTTTGCGGCAAAAACGACCGCGCGTGAATACAACACTAAAAACCAACAAAATGTTTCGTGCTTGGTGCATTGACAAGTGACAGTGCCAAGAAATTTTACAATTGTTTCATTGTAAAGCCCTTTCCGATACTTTCAAATATTTAGAATTAAGTGAAAAGCTGGTTAGTGGCATTTTTTTCAAAATTGCAGGCCAAGAAAACAATAGTCGTTTTGAGCTCGGTTGCCAATGCACCAAGCTACAAAAAACTTGTTCAGCTTTTAGCGAGGCCGTCTTTGCTGCAAAATCCGTGCAACTAACGGTGTCTAAACATTTTTGAAAAGCACTATACAACAGAATTACTCCCCGTATTTTGTCTAAGCAAGAACTCTTTTTCACACACACTGAAGTTCCTCCCTAAATTCTTCTTCAGGCAAAAAATGAAAAGTAACTCTATTAAAAAATCTTGTGTACATGCGGATAACCCTAATCAAGGCCAACGTACCGGCACTCTGTAACAAGCAGACGGAACGCTCAATTTGAAATAATGAAGGTACGAGCTGTAAAAATACACCAGGAGCAATGCGTATCATCTATCCGTCTAGTAACGAACAATAACAACTGCTTGCCTGGTTGCAAATCTACATTTTCATTACGTCTTAGCACAGTGTGTAGTTTCCTTCCACATGAATGATTCGATGCGCCGAGCGGCAAGGTAAAACAAACGCCGAAAGTCGCTTGCACTGCGTGACGAATACGCCGACCTGTCGTTGGCGGCTGTCATGCTAAGGCGTGTGCTAGTGCTAAGGCGCTAGTGCGCGAGTTCGGCAAGCTCGCCACTGCTATAGGGGCTGCCATGAGCCATTTGGGTACCCCTATAACACTGCGAGCTCGTCGAGCTTGCCAATTCTTAAGACTTTTGCCAATGGAAGTTAATAGTATACACTAATTCCAAACTCGCAGACATTCAATATTTACTACTGGGTGGACAGATTATATAAATCATGTATAATAACTCGGAGAAAATCTAACTAGTGTTTTAGACACAAACCTGCAAAGCGTCAGCTCGGTCGTCAAGTTGAGAGAGCTTCTGATCACGCTCCAGTACTTTCTCAACGTTTACCTATAAAACATCCTCACAGTTCGAATAATCACCACCCATAGAAGCTAGGGTTAAGTTTGTTGTAACCTTATATGTAAGAGAAGAAAAAACTGAAACAAGATACCTTCATTATTCCTACAACCTCGTCGACTTGCGCCTGAGTTTGCTGCAGACGTTTGTTTGACGGTCTCGGCCCTTGGCTGCCACCTGCACCTGGAGCTGCTGCATCCCCTTGTCCTAAAGTATTCGATGCGATTTCATAAATTCTGCAGATTTAAGGAATAAAGCGGGCATCAATGGCAAGTTGTTCCTGCCAACTCACTATGGGTCAGTGATGTGTGCAATAAAGTTTTTCATTTACAAAGATCGTTAAAGGCAGCGTACGCGGAAATTTTCGTTTTTGAAATTTTGGTACAATATGATAGAAGACGACGAGCCGAATACGGATGTCACGGTTTGTCATGGCGCTCAGTTCTGCCTAGGAACCCTGGAAAATGCCATTTTGTGCGACAAAAACGCGAAAAGTGCACTAGGGGAGCCCTCGCTCTACAGCGAAGATAGGCAAAATGGGGCATAAATCCTATTATGGATGTGTTCAGGAGATTTTGCTCTTTCATTATATACCAAAA
>KN549782.1:48012-63795 GCA_000797555.1 Oesophagostomum dentatum | reverse complement strand
TGGCATATAGTTTTGACGCGCACCGTATTTTATAGGACGCTGCCTTTAACGGGCAAAGGGGAGGGTGCAAAATTCTTTGCGCAGCACTTGACCTGGAATCAGAGCGCAATATGCCAATGTAGGCAGATATCAAGGGAGGGTTGGGACCGGCTTTGAAATGAAGAAATCCTAGCTGTGCTATTATTTGTTGAAACTAGAGCAAAACCTTCTATGAAGCAAGGAAAGCTAACATTAGGCGTCGATGTGAGCGCCGGAGCTAAGGAACACGCAATATCGGTACAGAAGAGAACGCATCAACTTGCAAATCCATAATTAACCTTCTCGGTTGTTGCTTCGATATGGAAATGTGACTGAAGACGCGTAATAGGTTGGCAGGTGTTCACCAAAAAATAAGCCTTTGTTTTTGTTTTCCCTTGCTTGCTAACAGCAAGGGCTGCCGTTGGTAGATTCCTGATATTCTACCACCAGACCCTCAAAGAAATAGCTTTTATTATAAACGAAGATGGAAAAATTAAAAAGAAGGACTGATCTTTAGAGGTACATCGAAACACTGAGGTTCCGTAAAATAACATATTATGTTCGGAGATACACTTCCTCTGCATTAAGGAAGCCTTTTAAAGCCGTATGCATCAATCACAAAGTCGAGTTAAGATTCTCGCCAACCTCGCATTTTCCCTTCCGCAGCCACTTCTCGCGACGCAAGAACGAATGAGTAAGCAACAAAAAAGTGCTGCCCATGCTGCATGAGAAGAAATCCCGCAAAGGTAAGGAGGGACTGCCAAGCACGCCGAACGAAAGAAAGCGGAAACAAAGACAAAAATACACTGAGTAGTACTGGTTGAATATGAAGACAGTGAATAAACGCAGATATGGCATCTGTTTACGAAAGTCATTGCATGCTCCAGCGAAAGATTTTCAATAGCTTCAGTTCTTTTCCACGCGTTCGCTTCATTTTACTCGTAGCATTTTGTTTCCGTTTTTGACATGATAAGCCTATAATTAGCAGTCCATAAGTCTTACGACTTCTTCTCTTGCAGCACTTTTTTGTTGTTTGGTTTGTTATCTGCGCTTCCCAATTGCTTCCACGTGTTTTCTAATCGTAAGTGAACAAAAACTTCGCACAAACGAAACAACGGCAATGAATCTTCTTTAGCTGTCGAACGCAAGGAATGTAGCCCCTAAGCAAAACAATCAATAAAAATCTGCTGACATATTAGAAACTGCTAGGAAAAGGTATTAGTCAAGCTAAATAAAAACACTATAAAATCGACAGAAGATAAGGTAAAGCCTGGCCAACACATTAAAAAATATAAAAGATGACAACTATGTCCGTAAGCCGTACTGCCCTCAAAAGTACTTATTGTCCGCAAGGGGCATAGACACCAGTACAACCAAACTTGTGCAAGAGAGTAGAAACTTGCGATTTTTTCAAAAACGTTTTGAACTTCTGACGTTTTGTGCTGTAGATTTATGCCAAAATCTTGATGAAACAAGTTGTCTGAATTTTTAGTACTTAAACACGATGAAGTCTTCAAACAGAATCTTGGTGAAATGTTCTTCTAATCTTAATAGGGCAACAGTTCCTATCCCTTCTCATGCAAAGAATGACCAAATAGCTTAAAATTAGTGCAAACTTTCGAGGTGGTGCCAATGTCCTTTGCGGACATTAAGCTCTTCTTACTGCCCTCTACGTAGTGTCTTTGGATCCCAGCAGCTAGTGCTTAAAGTGCCTCAACATAAACAGTTCAAAAACTGTTTCAAAGTTAGTCAAGAGTGATCTACTAAATGTAGGCGTTGTTTTGCTGCATTCACTTTTGCGAATCGTGAATGCCTTATCTCCGTTCTTTCGAACAGTACGCAGTCCGGGTTTGCGAAGCTCTTGATTTTCACATAATTCTCAGTGTGCTCTTCTGTGCCATTATCAGCCAAACAACGTCACGATTAATCGCATCCACGCAGTACACCAGTAAATAAGTGCATGCTCGTTTCTATTAGTTGCAAAGGATCAGCACAGTTCCAATTTGTTTGGTGATGGGGTCTGTCCATATGTCTGTGTCAGTCTAAGGCGTGTCTTTTGATAAGCGCGACTCCAATATTACCAGGTATCAGTGACAAAATGTCTTTTATAATGCCCTTACAGCGGGCTGAAGAAAAAAGTGACATTTCGAAAACCGATTCCGATGAAAAAAGTGTATTGTCAACAGAAACATCTTAGTTCGCGTTATTGTACAGAAAGCCTTGCGTACGCAAGGCTAGTCACACTGTGGCTAAAGTCAGCTGTGCTTCAACTGCTTCCTCGATACTTTCTGATGAACATACTGTTTGTTTTCTGTTTTAGTACGTTGAAGCTGATCAGATCTTTTCTCTAGTAATCCTCCAGTTTTGTAGAACTTGAGCGTTTGTACACATGTACAGTCTTCGTCATTTCGATCGGCAAATGCGTTCCTTTTCCGTGCAAGACCGCAGGTGCATCGCAAGACCATATGCGGCGCGTGACAAGCGACGGCTGACTAGTAGCAGCAGAGAACTGCTGGCAGTTAGCCAGCACGAACCGACGGTTCTGGCTAGCTGTCTGCGGTTCTCCGCTGCTATTGGCTAGTCGACGAGCAGCAGCCGCTTTCACGCGCGCTTAGAATCTTGCGATGCAGCTGCGGTCTTGCGTGGAAGGGGAACGCTTTTGCCGATCGAAGTGAGGAAGACTGTAAGATGATCACAGTTTCTGGAACAGCCGGATAAGTCGACCATTGATTTTCTTACCACTTTTGTCGGACTACCTTGTCAGGGCATAATAGTTCTTTTCTAATCGCATTTGTTTGCTTACCACCATACCGGGCAAGAAGTGTAGCATGTTGAGCCTTTCCCCTAGCTACTGTGAGCTTGATATGAGTCTTTTAAAGAAAGACCGATCTGGACGCTGGCTTCCCTAACATCAGCTCATATCAAACTTCCAGTAGCTGGTGAAGAGAGAAAGCCTGCCACTGCAGTCCTTGCAAGGTGTAGTGGCAGTCTTCTTCGTTTAGCTAAATAAACAGAAAAATGACGTTAGTGTAGGACTGAAAAAGCAGAAAATGGAAATCTAAGAGAAATTCTGACATGCTGTTTAGCTGAAGCACAAAAAATGTCCATCCACCTCAGTCCTTGATGCTAGTGAGTAAAACACTTTAATTCTGTCACTGCTACACTGATTTACGCTAGCGTTACTGTGAAGTGAACAGTAGAAAATTGAAAAAAATGGATAGGATTTGTGCAGAGCGATCAAAGAAGCTTCTCTCTAGTACCACACCACTCACAATTACTGCAAAAAGACGTGTCGTGAGAAGAAAACGCCGCAAACTGTCGCATGCTTGTATCCCTTTTGAAAACTGCCCTTTTATAAATGTAAAATACATGTTTATAGAATGGAATGTAGTTATTTCAGTGGTATTGCCCACTAACGTATATGTATTTATGTGTATTTATGTACTACATCAGAAGTTACATACAAAAATTTAAATTCATAATTTTGCTCAGCACCCCTACTGACGAGGAAACTACACGTTGACATCAAGTTGGCACTTTCTTTCACGCTGCGCATGTTAAGCTTCAAAGTCATCCCAGTTTGGCAACATGCTAAGCTTCCAATTCTTCTCGCCGCCTTCTATTCGAATTTGGCTTAAAAATTGCAAAACCGCCTTTTCTGACGAAGTTAGGCAGGTGCGACGCTTTTCTATGACTTTATCCGTCTAAACGCGTCTTTTTTCTGCAATAATTGTGAGCGGTACTATAGTTACTACTGAATCGTCGTTCCTGCTCGACTAGCAGCTCGGAACCCTATGTGTAGAGGGGTGCTGTGCCGTCTTTGAGGGTTTGTAACTCGCTCACATTAAGGATTGGGGGTGGCAATTTTCTTTGGATCTTTTTAATACAAATATGAAGACTTGCCTATGTACCTTACTTCTGCTTTTGGACCCTACGCTGAAGTCACTTTTCTGTTAAGCGAAATAGCTTCAGCTTAGACCTCATGGAGAATGAAGAATGGGCGTCGAGCAGTGCTGTGTGAAGTTGATTTCAAATGATTATTAGAACAAAGTGCCACTTTTAGCTGGACATGCCTGTCAAGGACCATGGACGGAGGCCTCGAGTAGGCATTATCACCAATTATGTCTTTCGTTCTGGCGAAAAAAGCGAAGAGTGCGAGAACGCCGCGAAACGCAACTGTAATAGAGATAGGGTCTATGGCTACATCCATTTCCCCTTCATCAAAATTCAAGCGTCTATAGCCCCACACAGAGTTGGCGAGCTTGGCGAGCTCGCAATGTTATAGGGGTAGTCAAATGGCTGCGTGGCAGCCCCTACAGCACTGGTGAGCTTACTGAGCTCGCGCACTCTGCAAGGGGCTTATGATGATGGAACGTACGAATAAATGTGAAAGTTCATCGTGGCTTGTCCTTTTTAGTTAGCCCTAGAACTCGAGCCTTAATAGTGGTAACATGCATTCGTGTGCTTTCTATGTATTGCTCTTTCTCCTTTCGAATATATTCGGTCATGCGCTCGCTTTGGGATGAACTGCTATTGGTCTCTGCAAGGTGTAGCCAGGAGCGCCATCATTCGTTACCCGTCCCTCTCCTCTGCCGTGTCGAGTCGGCCACGTCTTCGGCATACGTGTCACAATTATGAGCCAAAATCAAATGAATGGGCCGAAGGGATCCCCACTAACCAATGGCGACCAGCAGGCTACGCCTCAAAAGAGTCAATCGCAACACACCCTACGTTTTTTCGCAGGTTATTCGGAACAGCGGTAGGTAGGAAACCCAAAAAGAGCAGAAGCATGGAATGCTGACGTACCGTAACATGTCAGCATGCCCTAGAATGGAGGTTGGTTAGCGCAAAAGCAATGTGAATTTTTGCTGGCTCGCAATCTAACCTATCGTAGTTCAACAGTCAAAAAAAGGAAACTCACAGGGAGTTATTTTCCAATCACAGTTGTTTTATAAGACTAAGTTGACCTTCAATGTACGTAAGAAGTTCTGTAAGCTGTGCTAAGATAGTCATAGCCGGAATAGCCCGGCGTGAGGGTCTCAAAGTGGAGGTCATATGATTCGAGCGCGAGTCAAGGTGGAATGAATAGCTGGAGTTCTAGCCGGGGAGCAGGAGGGGGCGGGGTGCTTGGGGGAAGGAGTGAGAGAGATCGAAGATCGGCGACGGACAGCAACGTCGTAAAACTTGTTGTATATGGTTACTTTATTGGCCGTTCCGACGCACAACAGCCGCCTTTTCCAAATTCAAAGAAGATCCTTCTGTTAAGAAACAGGTACCCTCTATTGGAGGATGAGGGAGAATAAATTTCAATCACAAGAGTCGCTCTGATAACGCTGAAAAATTTCACCAAAGTTGAGGCATGCTGAGCTAAACTTTACCAACAGTATGACATTTGGCTAAGATTTCTGCAAATAAGGTAACTTTTTCCAGAGACGAAGTGTTCTTGATATTCCGCTATACTTCTTCTATCCAATGAGACGTTTGCCTTTAAAAGAGCTGCTACGCGAATGCCGGTAAATCTCCTCAAATTTGGGTATTTTCGAGATTGAAAGTAATTTTTCAGGCTTCAATGAGAAGCATTCTTAAACGCCAGATCTCTGGCGGAGTGCCATCATCGTGGGGGAACAAAATGTATGAGGTCGTCAAGAATGGAATGTCCGATTTCGAGTAAATTGTTGACTCTCTCTATATCTCTTCTGAGAAAAAGTTCGACAGTACACGTAGGTAGAGTAGGAATCGGCATAGAGTTCTCTTTCAAACCACAGTCAGCATTTGACAACGACTCTTTATTGAGCAGAGCCGCATGTGCCTTAAGTGAAAGAGGTGAATATTCAACGCATTTCTCAAAAAATCATATAAAATTTCGCACGACGTCCAGCGTCCCATTGATGAAGCGAATATTTAGAGGAAGGCCCAGAGTACAAAAACCGCACCAGGAGCTACTTTGGTCTAACTTTTACAGTCCGAGCAACTATAAAAATTGTTAACCATGAAGTACATCTTCCCAGCAGAAGAGTTTGGCTCTGTATACCTCGGTTAAAAAGAAACAGAACAGGAAGCTGTAAAATATATTAGAATCAGTCTTAAATAACACCGTTACCTTGCAAACTTCTTCCGCTATGGCCAGGAGCCGCAGTACACTGCGGAGCAATCGGCTTTTAAAAAATTGAATTCCGAATTTTTTAAAGTCTCTCACAAAAAATCACCTGAAATTTCTCGCAGAATAGGAGATCCAGCTCCACCACAGCTACATCTATTTAAAGAAAGTTTAACCTGCAAAAATGAAATGGAAAATTTGCTCTAGATTGTGCGTCCCGAATATTCGTGATATCCGAAAGGTGTTGAAAAATGATCTCTCCTCCATCATTTTCTCCTTTAGAGAAGAACTTATATTCTTAGCTTTTCCCAAAGGTGAGCTAAGCCAACTAACCTAGTGTATCGGTCACAGTAAGAGTAAGTCTTGTTGTTGTGCTCTACTTAATTAAGCCGTGACAACAAGCGAGCAGCCGTTAAGCAAGTCCGGTTGGTGACGAGTTTGGCTTTTTTGCCTTTTTTGCTCGAAATTTTCAGGCAAGCGGCATAGTGTCTGTTCGCCACCGACACAGCTGTACTTTCCTAAGAGCATTCGTCTCAATATTGGAACATACCTACTATTCAACAGTACTGCACTAATTTCGTGAAATAAATTATTTTCTAAAATCACTGATTTTAGGACCTATCGATAGAAAAACTCATGCGAAATTTCGCAGATCTGTCGCAAAAATGAGCTGTACTTTCCTAAGAGCATGGTTTTCTTATCATTAGTGAGAGTATAACTGATCTGTAATAGCACTATTTTTGAACTACTGCCTGCTAAACAGAGCATTGGTAATAAGTGGACATTTCATTCTTAACGACCTAGTATTATGTATAACATCTATGTTTTACTGACTGGGAGCCGAAATCTGGAATCCGGGTGCCCTTTATAGGCCGCCGCATTTCATGCGTGCTCTAAATGCAGCACCCATCCTCGGAACGCCTTCTGAGTTTTCGATAAATTCTGCAAGAGGAACTCGAACAATGGTTGAAGTTCAAATTTCTCTGCTCAAAAGTCATTCCTGGCCAAGAAAATTGCTGCAAAAAGCTCGTCCTCGATCTCGCGGACGAGTTTTCTATTTCGCCTTGCGCTTTCCTACTGAGGTCCTCTACCGCCTTAACCGCGAAGACATGGAAGAGACTTTCAATCCTATCCATATTCAGAGGTTACAGCGCTCTAATTAATGTGGAAAGCTAGTTGGACAACTCGCCCGCGAGATTGCGGACGAGAGCTCTATAGCGATTCTCTTAGTCAAGAATGACTTTTAAGCCGAGAAGTATGAACCCCAACCATTTTTTGCATTCCTCTTTCAGAATCCGTCGAGAACTCCGAAGGCGTCCCGAGCGTGGGTGCTGCCTTTAAAGGCGGCACCCACGGAAAAAATCGATTTTGAGATGTTTGCATTTTTTATACCTTAGTCACATGGGTCGCCCAAAGCCAAAGTAAGAAAGCACTAAAATTAAAACTCACCGAGAAAATGTAGAAAACGTGCCCATGCCGCTTATCCAAGTTACGGGCATATGCGGACGAGTTTTCCGTGGAAGAAGTACGCTTCAGTGTAATACACCAACTAAGGGGGAGAAATCAGAGTTTCTGGTATTTCTGCCGTTGTGTCTCCGTAGAGTGACGCGCTGTTGCTGTAGTTATAGTGAAGTGTACTTGTTCACCGCGCAAGTCCACGGAGAACTCGTCCACTCACCCTCGTAACTTGGATAAGCCGGATGGGCACGTTTTCGACATTTTCTCGGTGAGTTTTAACTTTTGTGCTTTCATGCCTTGGCTTTGGGCAACCCATATGGCTAGGGTGTAAAAAATGCAAAAACCTCAAAATCGATTTTTTCCATGGGTGCTGCCTTTAAATGTACCGGGTGTAAGCCCGTTATTGTTACGCCTGGCTTCCAGATCTCAGCTCCCAGACTCCCAGACAAGGAAACATAGGCGCATTATATACCAGTTCATTCTCTGCGATGAGAGGAGTCCATGGAGTGTTCTTCTTTGATGCGTGAAAATTGCGGTTCAATCAAAGAATGCTCAGATTTAGGCGGATTTTCCAGTATTTGCGTAATAGCTCTTGCAAAAATGAACATCTCGTTGGATAGAAAAAGCGTTGAAGATTGCCACATGTATATCAGTTTTGGAAAAAATGTTGTCTTCTTCATGAAAACGATAGCCAAAAATCGTACCGTAGGTGAGATTTAGCTGAAAATGCCTCACTTTTGGCAAAATTTTCCTTTTTTCTCTCCGAAATTTTTCTTTTTCTTCGCGGACTTGCAAAATCAAACATATCGTTGAACAGAGGAAGGCTCGCTGGTTAGAAGGAAGACCTCGCATTCGGAGGAAGTGTGAAGATCCTCCTCTGGAGTCTCCGAAATGTAAAGGTCACCGGCTTCCGTATGTTATTGATATGTAGTTCAATCTGTTGTGCCAACCAGGTTGTTATGGTGGAATACCTTTATTCGTTTCGACAAAACCGTCTTTATCAAGGTCTGAAAAGAGACACCAGCTTTGTTTCTGTGTATACTACACTGCCAAACGTCTCCACTTTCTCTGTCAAGCCCGACGTTGTCCAAGGCGCAACGAGTGTGAGGGACGTCGACGTCAGAATAACAAACCTCGTTTCCACCAAGCTGACTTGCATCCACACAAAGTGAAGTTCGCGGATGTTACTAAGCGAGAGTCAGCGATGCTGTATTTATATATGTGTTTACGCTACAGCTCACATAAGGATACGAATGGTATTAGATCGCTGATCACTGATGGGCGTTCGCTTCTGTTATTCATGCTAGGGTTCTTAATGTAGATCCATGCTGACTCTAAAGCCTTTCTTGCCGGAATTTCCGTCTCATATGCCAGGATCTTACATTTTACTTCCATATTGTTGCCACCGTGTGCCTCCATTTTGTGCCTTCCTATTGGAGTCCCTAGATTTCCCCTTCTCATGCCAGCCAAATGCTCCCTCACTTTAGTACTTAACATTCTACCTGTTTCACCTATGTAAGTCGCGCTACAGTTCACACATTCCAGCTGATAGACCATCTCAAGCTTTGCGCAATCACCTATTTTTCCATGAGGGCATACGATGCATTGTTCTGATAGGCATTCGACATCGTACAGTCTATTTCGTACCAGCTGCTTCTTTATGTTGTCATTCGGTATATTCACTAGAATGACATCGTCCTCCAGCTGAGCACGAACAATGCATCTTCTGATAGCCGCACTTACTCGATCAGAAATAAACGGTACATAAACGGTACTAGCACGTTTACCACTGTTGTACTTTGTGTGGATGCAAGTCAGCTTGGTGGAAACGAGGTTTGTTACTCTGACGTCAACGACCCTCACACTCGTTGCGCCTTGGACAACGTCGGGCTTGACAGAGAAAGTGGAGACGTTTGGCAGTGTAGTATACACAGAAACAAAGCTGGTGTCTCTTCTCAGACCTTGATAAAGACGATTTTGTCGAAACGTCGGTCGTGAATAAAGGTATTCCATCATAACAACCTGGTTGGCACAACAGATTGAACTACATATACAAGAAATGCCCAGGTTTAGAGAAGAAAGAACATGGAACTTACTCAGAGTTATAGATATGTTTAAAAAAAACGACAAAAACTCAAAAATCTAAATTTTGGCGCCTTATTCTTTCTCGTTTTGCGATATTTCCAATCCATGAAGCTCAACTCACGTAGTACTCTTAGAGTACAACCGATATAGTATAAAAGATCTAGCGAATCACTTGTTAAAAGGAAGAAAAACTACTGGTACATATGTATACCTGCGGGATCCAAAGGGTTAATGACGGAATCTAAACGTCACGTATGTTTATGTCATCCCGTGGCCGTATTCCGAAACGCTCTGGCCCAGGCCATGCATTGCTTAGCACTCCCGATAATCTCGTTCTAAAAACTGTAGTGCGGCTTAGGAGCTATTCATACTTCGACGGATCCGTCATCTATACATTGCGCTATGTGCTGAGGGGTAGGGTCATGACAGATGTGCGTTGCGCGGCGAATCAGTGCGATCCGGCGTCGCGCGAGGTATCCATCCGAGAGTGCATACTTAAAAAAAAACGAAGCATAACCAAATGAATGGAGAGAACAGGCAGTAATGACGCAGAATGTAGAAGATAACTCGTCGACAATCATTCGCAATCGTAAGTTTGGCATTTTAAAACCATCCGACTGTCAGAAGGATCCGTCGAAGTACGAAAACTGTTTTACACAAGAGCAGCATGAAGTTCGAACTACCAAAAGATGTTGCATAATATTACTGGAGCAATAGCGTTTGAACTAATTTGTATAGAAGCTTTTGAAATACCACTGGGCCATGCATGGCCCAATGGCCAGATCGTTTCCGAATACGACAACTGTTGGCTAGAACGGCTGGGTTTTACCAAGGCAAGTTGTTATAAAAGAGATGAAGTAAACACCCTTCTGATTATATTGGATAGAAATGATGCGGGTCCTATGTATGACCGATAATTTCCGAGCGGCAACTATACCTACTAGAAGCAAGTTCTTCTATAGTTTCGCTTAAGCATTCGCTAAGTTGGTCAGCTAAAGGAAGGAAAGCAGTGAGAGTCAGATTCTGGTAGCGACAAGGTGTGAGTGAGAAACAAAGAACGAGCATTGAAGGATGCAAATAATTTTAGCGAGTGCGAGCTGAAAGTAGGGGACTTCCTGTACACGCTGGAAACAGCACAGCAATATACCATGTAGCGAGTGTTATGTTTATATGTTTCCCTTAAAACTTTAAAAAAAGTCTTTTTTATCCGTCAAGTACATGATAGTCGCCACGCTTGGACGAGGAAAGAATCAAGCTTTTTCGTGCTCAGACCACACGAATTTCCCAAATAGTAAACGGTGGCTAATTGGTGTCACTTATCCGTCAGCGCAGATGCAGTGGAATGTCCTTCTCATGAAACACACATTTGTTGCATCTTGATATAATTTGGTGTGGACTTATATAAATTAAGAACTTACAGAAGCAGTAGAGCCAAAACTGGCTCGCTCTCCCGAACGAGGTCCAGGCGGACTGCGGCAACACTCATTTTCATCGCCTCTCTCTAGGAGAACTTCGTAACTAGTTCACTGCAAAACGAACGGCTCGAATGAAGCCACAAGCGACCCCCTCGCCGAGATCAGAAAGATGTAGGTGGATTGTCCTTTCACGTTCCTTTTCATGTGCAAAGAATAGTTCCTCACATAAAGCAGAACTTCAAACGCTCGACCCCAGGGTGAATCACTCTGTCATCTTAGCACTAATGCTGAGGCGCTTATTATTAATGAGTTCTGCTTTTTGGCAATCATCGAAAGCAGTCTAAACCCTTCTAGAAAGTTTCAGTTCTCCGTTTCAATGAATACATCGATACGTCAGCATCTTAAGGGATTGTGATTATAAATTCAAAGGTGGAGTGGCGTTAGCAATTTGTCACTTTTATCTTGGAATGGAAAGATGCTGTCGCATCGATATAAAATCACAACAAGATTACTAGGTTCTAACTTCGAACAACGAAAAAAAACGAAAAACGACAGCTTACATGCGTAGCGTTCCCTAAATTCGACAAGTAATTAAAGAGGTACCCATGCAGGAAACTGCTAAGTGCTTCTTGTGATGAAAGGGACTGATGCTTGTACTTTAAGCTCGCCGTGCACGAATGAAGTCACTAGTCCTACTTCTGTGTTCTTAGGGATGATTTTAGGTCTTATCGAATAGTAGCAACATTTACAGCATGATGCATTGTCGAAGTGCATGAACTCCGTTAATTTTTCTATTTATAGGTAGTGGAAGCCGGGACCGAGTAGTATTATTGTGTCCACGTCGGCTACTTCCGACTTATCTGGTTTACCACTTCGAGTAGATTCTGTGGTGGTTGAGACTGTGAAAATCTAACGATACAGTGGCTGTACTAGCGTAAAATTCTGTTTGTTCAACGTTACACCAGAATTGTGTAATCTATGAAGAATTAAGGGGAGAGGGGATTCAATGAACTCGGGTGCATCACGTTCTCAGAATATTGAAACAAGATGTGAAGTGAGCATTGGGACTTCTACAGAGTAGGAGAGGGCCGTACTTGAGTGAGACGCCGAAGCCGCATCACTCAGTTCTGTCTTAAAGGCAGTGTACCACCAAATTTCCGTCAGTCAGTTGTTATGGTAGGAATGTGGCCAGTGGTCTGCTCTACCTTCCTACTACAGTAGAACACTCTAATTCTTGCTAGTTTTTGAGAAAACCTAAGAAATTTCCCTACCAATGCACGAGTAAGACTAAGAAAGACGCGTTAGAACAGAGCAGAGCAGTGCATTAACCATTCATTCATTTCGTTTTGACACATCGTCTCGGTATATGAACTCGTACGATGGCTACAAAAGCATGCCTTTTTTAGGACTTAGAACAACTTATAGTAATTCTAACTGTGGTAGGGATGTTTAGGAGATACAGGGCGACACTCCTACCACAATATCTCATCAAAGAAATTTTGGTGGTACACAGGGCGCAGCACCAGCTGGAAAAACTCATTTTCAGCTACTAAGTCCCCCCAAGAATAGATGCTAAATTACGAAGACTGCACAAGTCCAGCAGTACTTCCACTGTTCAAAATATGACAGCAACAATGTAATTTTAAACGAGTTTCGACGCGAACTGCAATGGGGCGCGCTTTCGCATGGGAGCGCGGGGGCCCGAACTTTCTCAAACTTTCCTTATGAAGTTTTAAAAAATAGAGAATGGAGAGATGTAATGTCTATAACATGTAATAGCATCTGAAGAACAGCTATGCAAAGTAACGTCCTCCGTTTTAGTTTCTCCGCCTTCATTTTTGAAAAAGATGCTCCTAGCTGAGTGCGCGTTGGAAAATTTTCGGGTTTTATCCAACAGAACGCTTCTTTTCTAATACGAAGACGGAAAAAACTAAAACGAAGGATGTATTTTCTGTGGTATAAACTAGGAGACAGACTGCATCTGTATCAAAAATTGTGAGCAGAAATATTAAAGGAGAAAAAAGTGTTTTTGTATTGGAGCGCGATAACTACTACGGCGCGTTGACTGAGGCCACAGAGTGAACTGAATTTTGCGTTGTTCTACCTTTGGTTTTAATACACTCCATAAAATGTCCTTGTAATAGGGAAATCGTCAGCAACACTAAAAAAAATCTCAGCCGTCTTGGTAGGCCGGACTACTAGGTCACCGGCTCAGTTCGCGAAAATTACGAAGTCCTGTTGGATTTTTTTTCCAACACTAGCTGCGCCCTGGTGGTACACTGTCTTTAAGGGTAGCACCCACGCTCAGAATACGCCCTCTCGATGCATTCTAAAAGAGAAGCTCAGAAATTGGTCGAATTTGAAATTTCTCGGCTCGAAAATCATTTCTGACGGAGAAAATCGCTCCAGAAGACTCGTTGTGATTTCACGGATGAGTTTTTCACACGTCGCGCTTCTCTTCGAATCACCCCTTTCCCCCATTTCAGGCCCATGGACATGGAAGGTTCGTACGAATGCACTCGTACTGATGATTATAGCGCTTTAACAAGTGTGCAAAACGCAATGACAAGACAACTCATCCCCACATCCTGGGTGCGAGTCATAATGTCGCGAGCGGGCAAGGGCCGGCGCCGCCGTCATTGATTAGCCACTCCCAATGTGGGCGGACCTAACCAATGACGGCGCCGGCGGCGGCCCTGGTCTGCTCGCGACATGACGTCTCGCATCCCCACATCCTTCGTAACCGAGCCAACCGGGTACCTACGTTTTCTCGTCATTTTCTCTACAACGAGCAGCTTACCGGTGCTCTCACTTAGAATTTTGGCTATTCAGCCAACGAGGATTCATAAACTACCTGAATCTCGAACTCCCTTTTTAGCGTGAGGGCTGCGTTTCAGGCGGAATCATAGTTCGCCATAGGACGGCACCGACGCATGCGCTCTGCACGTATCGATCACATGACGTCAATAATCGATACGTCTTTGCTGCGCTACGCCGTAGCTGCGGTGTGGGGCACTATAACTTCGGCCTTACAGGGTTGAAAACAAAAACTGTTTGTAAGTTATGAACATTAACAGGTCTGTTTTTTTTCTCATAGTGAGACAATGATTGGCATATCTGTAGAGGAAGAAGAGAAATAAATGGGTTGCTTCAAACTACGCCCCTTCCTCTTTTAGACGCAGCAAAACTATTAATTTTGAACTGCTACTAGTCGGTTGGATTGGTTTATCCTCAAAGACCTCTATAATCTTTATGTCGAAGAGTACATACCTGTGGAGTAATCAGCAACTTTCCGTGTTACCCCGTATACAAATGAAGCAAGGCGTAAAAAGTTTAATTTCGGGAACTAGAACCTTTTTGAGTTCACCATAGTGAATTCGTGAGTTGTGATAGTGACATCTCCAAAAACGGATTTTGAGCGGCTAGATGTCAAAACTCGCACTGTGCCATGCTAGGAGATGATTTGTCCAAATAGCCGAGGTATGACCAAAAATCACCAGTGTGTGGTCGAATGCCGCTTTCGGTTTCGAGCGATGGGATGAGCATCGACAGCACGCTCCGGACCAACATCTTCGTTATGTCTCAAATCGCGAAAGGACGACTGCGCAGTTTCAGGTAGTACCGCTGTCGGCGTGGGGGCGTCGCGGAGCAGTTGCGGCGCGGCCAGGAGCAGTATGCATATATCTCACAATGTGTAGAAGCCCCTTCTTGATCAGGCCGTTGCAAGACCGTCTTCGTTGCTGCCTATCCGCGATGCACGCGCATGCACACACGTTTAGGTTGCTTCCCAATCAGGCCCACGTGATCAGCCAGCAGTGCGTATTGGCTTATTCTAAGACTGCTACTGACATCGATTTGGTGAAGCGCCTGACTGGTTCATTTTTGCTTTCTGCGTGCAATTATTGGATCTCCAGTGTATTTTTAAGAATGTCATAGACAACTCTATATGCACGGGTTTATCTTCTGGTAAGCTTTCGACCTATAAGGTCGTCTTCAGACCTTAACATAACAATATATCTAATGCCATTGTAACATCAAAGCGAGAATAGAAGACACGAACCCTTTGCAATTCTGTAGACGTGGGGTGGGTGGGGGGGGGGTGGTAGACGGACTTTTCTGTCTTATTACAGTATATAATTATTGGATAAAAAAGTAAATTATTCGGTGTGTTTCGCTCAAGACCAAATCTACGACGCCTACCTAGTACTTCTTGTAGGTTTTTTCTTCTTTCAGTGCTGCTTACCTTCTCTTAGCGCTCTAGCTGATTTATTGCAGTTTATTTGAATTTTTTTGCTATAACATCGATTTTTATTGGGTGGCTGGTCGTTTCTCATAAGTAAGTAGGCGTTCTTCTTGCTTTGTAGGAGTTTTATTATGTTTCGTGGTTCACAGTAAAGGCGTTCACTGTAGAAAATTAGCCCCTAAAGGTTTTCGCATCGGATCAGGGACATGGCGCTGTGATATGAAGTGCAAAATTCAGCTAACAGACAGCTGGAATTCATGAAAATTTGGCTCAGCTAACCAGGCTAGCCGCAATGATTTAGAATGAAGCGTTGATTTTTGTGGTTTGCTTATCAGATAAAAACAGGGGATGATTAGGAAGTCGATATTTATGGCATTCATTCTTATTGAGGTGGCTACGCTTACCTGGTTAGCCATACCAAAGTTTCATGAATCCCAGCCCAAAATGCTCGGAGAAATTAGGGGCAG
>KN549782.1:27633-38683 GCA_000797555.1 Oesophagostomum dentatum | reverse complement strand
TCAAGAAAATTGCTGATGCTTTGGTGCTGATTTTTATTTGTTTAGCCTATACGGTTACAGAACTGCTGGGATAATTTTCCAGAGTTTCTGAATAAGTTCTGCAATGAGGTCGGCTGAATGTCCACGGAAATGGTAGGCTTTGGTGAAGTTCTGCTGACAATTTCTTCGTCGAATCTCGGCTGAGTTAACTTTACTACGGGCCTATGCCATCGGTACAGGTGGTTCTCCGAAATTCGCTGAAAAATGTACGCCATTAGCTAAAAGACCGGCTAAAAGTTTATTGCATACTGGCCTGCAAGTGACAAATTAACGTTATTGCACAATAACAAACATGGCCTATTTAGTTAAGGGTCAGGCGGCCTATTTCACAGATAGAAGAAAGAAAAAACGCTGCTTTGGAAGTTCAGTTTTCAGAATCGGTAAATATATAAGGAAAACGTCACGCATATGTTGTCATATTTTGAGCTCGGTCATGGAAATTTCGTAATTTATCGTCGATGTGGTACTGAGAACTTAGAAGCCTTGCTTCGACATGTCTAAAAGCCAGTCAAGAGGTAATGCAAATTGTCTGGTTTTCCTGAAAACTGCCACATCCCTTTTGATTGTTTATTAGGCAGTTTAAATATAGCAAACCCCATAGCCTGACGGATGTGGCGTCCAGAGCTTCCTATTCTTTGGTAGACTCGTCACGCTTTACAAATGGCTTCTCCTCCTTCTGCCACTGCTCAAATAATAGTGTTTCGTTATTTATTTTCAGAACATCAACAACACACATGATTCGATCATGCATATGCTCGATGTTAAACAACTGTACGGCTTCATATTCTATGCAGACGACGCTAAAGTTACTTCACCTAAGAAAGCACTCGATGCCCTCAAGGATTTGGAGAACGTTGTGCCAGTTTCTAACGGAATGTGCAACCAGTCAGCGTAGGTGATCTCGTCCTAGAAACCCAGAACAGATTTCTGATAGTTTCCTTTCATCAACAACGTCTTTTTCCTTTCACGACAGTTTTTTCTGAGATTCCATTAAGTGTTTAAACTTTACGACATTCGCAAAAATATCATTGATATCACTTCATGCGGCTTCACATCGTTCCAGCCCTACTCAGCTGGTTTGAATGGCCTAGCAACTCTGTTGGAGATGTTTACCTATATTTGTTTACACTTTCGCAAGCGTGCTCGCTCAGTGGATACGCGAAACAAAGAAGAAAAAGAAGTAGAACCCGAATAACTTAAAGCTGCCACCGTACAACCAAGGTTAAAACATTCTGGCACTTTTCCCAAAAAAGGCGCGGCATGTCACGTGTGTTGAATACCACCATTGTTTCCTTTACTCTGGAGGGGGGGGGGGGGGGGCTCAGACCGAAGTGGGCGGAGCTGGGGGCGTGGCCAAGGAGTAATCAAATGTGAAATTTTTGAGGCTATTTTTTAGAAATTTTAAAATAAAAACCGATACTTTCAATCAATAATTAAAATCATTTTTTTAAAATTGACCCCTTTTTCAACTTTTTCCTCTCCCATCTTGGACCGCCCCTGGTATAAAGTGTGCGCGTCAAAACTATAGACCACCCTCAAAAATCTCAAAAATCGCAGAAGTCCATGGGTTTTCTATGGAGTACTTTATATCATCGTAATCAATATCTCAGATAACATTTGTACCTAAGGTGTCACAATTTTTGCTCTTCTACTAACATTTTTGCCGTTTTTTAATTCAAAGTATAACGCATCAATACTACATATAAATCACCCCCAGAAAACCGCTTTCAAGGCCACAAACTGAAAGCGATAGTAGTATAACTTTTTGATGAGAGGCAGAAATTTCGGAAGATGCATCCTAGATTAGATCCATCGCAAAAATTTTGTTGCACATCGCAAGAGGGAAGATTTGAAGTACTAGTGTCGATTGAATCACTAAAATGGTTGTTTCTTAATAAAGAACTATTATACAGGTGAGATATGAGGACATGCGAAGAGTTTTCGAGCAGACACTCTAAAATCTTACCTGTTGAATTAAAACACCATACATAAGAACCCGATACGTCTTCCGGTCACGACATCATCTGTCGTACTGTAATCGCTACAACAAAGTTTTGCCTTTAGATCCCTAGCAATTCCAGACAATTAGTGCTCAAAACCTTGGTAGAGGTTAAATAAACCCTCTTTGTAACTGTCGTTATCAGGGGTCCTTACTGTAACAAGTTCCAGTTCTGGGAATTCACCTGTGCGAAAAGCCAATTTCATGGACCACTGTAGTTCGCAAAGGTATTCGCATGTATTTATAAGTTATGCCTAAAAATGAGTGGAAAAAGGTTATCGCAGGGCTTCAGAAATAAACGACAGGCTGAAAATCCACTTTGGTCCACTACTAAGATTTTCTATAAAGGAAAAAAAGAATAACCCTCGTGATGTCACGAGCATGCTTTTTTCATAGGTTTCGAAAAGGGACCCCGCTTCTCGAATCCTTTTCAACCAGGCTCACTTAAGAGAGAGAGAGAGACAGGGAGGCAGAGAGAGAGAGAGAAAGAGAGAAAGAGAGAGAGAATACTGCGGAAGACACCAGTCATCAGAAGAAGAGCAAAGACTTTTCTGGAAGAGTTCTCGAAGAAGTTACTCCAACCAAACTCCACTGTACTCTTTCCTCTATATGTTTTACTAAAAGTAAAGAAAAGTCAGCAGGCAGCGCAAAAAACACCTTTTCACTGTTTCTACAGCCATTCTGTAGAAGCTAGCGGCGGTCTCGTAGCGAAGGACCCTCCAGGACGAACAAACTACGGGTATGGAGGTGGATTTATGCTTTTGTTACTCGCTGTATATTTTATTACTTCATTCAGTCTCAATTGATTTGTTTTAAACATTCGTCATTTACATCCTAAGCCCACATTTTGAAGTGTATTTTATTTTAAAAAAAACGAGATTTCGATGAGTTTTCGACTGTTGAAACTCAGGCATAAATGCATAATTCTTTAATCATGCATCTTGTATCAACAGTGCGATCACATTAATACAGCAAATATTGCATATGAAATCTCGCTTTTATATTCCCATCATGTTTTCAAGGTTAGTTCAGCTTCAAAGTTATAGTCCCCTCGTCGACTTTCTCCCCCTCCCCCTACCATCAGCAGCATATGCTTAACTCTGTTCTCAAATAACTTTTACAAATTCCGATCATATTCTGCAATGGAGGTTAAGGATAACGCAAAATTTTGGCTTTAGCACAACTTCGAAAGGCTCGTTTGTGTTGCCGTGTACTGGTTGAGCCCATCCGTTCGGGGCATAGTTCTGCGCTTTTGCACCGCTTGAAAGCATACAGAGTTTTCTTATCTAATAAATTTTGGAATTAGCCTCATGAACAACACCCCTTGAATATCTATAACATTTTTGTTCTGTAGTTTGCTCCATCTTTTGACTTAGAAACCATGATGTTGGACAAAGGAAACTTTCTTTAAAAAAACTTTAAAAAATCTAAGAAATAAAAAATGATCAAAGTTAACCTTCTTCAGTATTTCTTTTCTGATTTAGTATAATGAATTTCAAAAAGAAGAGAAAAATCTCACTCGTCAAAGCTTAGAATTCGATTTTCGTTGTAGCTAGTAAGTAAGCTTTTGCACACGCCTTGATTCGCCGATGTTCGGTCGTTCGGAAGCTGCACTAGAAGTCAAGAATGCTGCTAATCTTACCGTGATTCATGTGAGCAGAATGAACTGCCCTGATGCTTCTCACTGTCAGCTGTTTCAGGACCACAGTTTTCCTTTAATTTTTCATATTCTCTCTAACATTTCAGCTCAAACAAACAAGAACGTTATGTTTCGTTACGTTTTGTTTCATGATGAAATCTCAAAATCTGCTCTTCTCCAACTTCGTACTTCCATATTGCTCTGCAATACCGCTTACAACTCGTGCAAAAGTGTGAAAATTAGTAGCCGCGGCATGCCACAAACGAATCGTTGCGGTCACAACATTTGAGCTTCCTCAAAGACTTTTGACCTTAGAATCGACTTCGAAATGAGACCTATGTGGTTTTGTAGCAAATTCGATGGAGATTCAGAATCCGTAATTTGTTTTTGCTGCCGACCTACCTGAAGCCGGCCGCGACCTCCCGAAAATCGGCCATAGAGTAAAGAAAGAAGGCACTGCTGGCGTAAAAGACTCGGAGTGGACAACGCAATGTTAACAGTGGCTACTACATCAGTGTAGGCTACCGCAGACATTTTGAGCCACTCCCTCTTCATACAGAGTGCTGCGAATATCGACATATATTTCACAGTAGTATCACCACCACGATATGGACTGGGAAAATCGAAAATTTTGCTTTTAGCTAAACTTTGTGTAGAGGGGTTATCTGAGGTGCTGAGTCCAAAAATCACTCTTACTCGATATGGCAACCCGTTTAGCCTAGGGCAAGGGCGAGATTTACCCGGCAGTTCAAAATCTCGGAATAGCCTTGAACCCAAAGCAGTGGGCTGATTCGCCGTTTCTGATGTTACCGTGCCAAATAAGCGTGATTTTTAGACTCAGCACCTCAAATAACCCCTCTATACGAAGTTTTAGCGAAAAAGTTAAATTTTCGGTTCTTCCGGTCCCTACCGTGGTGGTACCCATGCTGTGAAATACATGTCGATATTTGCAACGCACTGTACGAAGAGGGGGTGGCTCATAATGTCTGTGGTAGTCTACACTAGTGATGCAGTAGCCAGTGGTAACATTGCGTTGTCCACTCCGAGTCTTTTACGCCAGCAGTGCCTTCTTTCTTTACTCTACAGCCGATATTTGGGAGGTCGCGGCCGGCTACAGGTCGGCAGCAAAAACAAAGTACGGATTCTGAATCTCCATCGAATTTGCTAAAAAACCACACGGGTCTCGTTTCGAAGTTCGATTTTAAGGTCAAAACCTTCCCTTGTAAGAATTGATGTATCTGGAAATCGTACAGCCATACTTGGACTCGATCGGAAGTTACCAAGACATAGGTATTTGTTAGTTGTTTTTTTTACAATGATCATTAGGTATTTGTTAGTTGTTTTTTTACAATGGTCATTCTGTGGTTATGACAAACTTATGTTTCACACAAATTTTACCCCTCCAAATTATCAGTTTCACGTGATTTGGCAGGCAAAAACTTAGATAAGGCTCGAACAAACAGTAAAAACTTCTTCAGTTTTATTTTTTCTTTCAGCCGGGGCTCTCTGGAGCGGTATGCATGTGTCACCAGATGATGATCGGGTACTATGGTTTTGTATGGCACGGTTAGGTAGGCCTTCGCGATTGTGCCATGATAAAGTATATAACTCGATCATGATCAGGAGTTATATGCATACCGACCCTGGTATAATTCTTCTACACTTCTGTGCTTTTGCAGGTTTTCAAGAGCTTTATTCATAAGAATGTTTAAGGTTTCAGCCTACCGTCGCTTCGCCATAGCAGCATTTTAATTTCTAACTGTACACTCAGAGCAAGGTCTCCTACGGCTCTGCCAGTTTCTAACTACTGTTAGCCTTGGACTTGTTATCTCAAAAACTTCAACGATGAGAACTGATACACATTTGCCGACCCACCCAACTGCGAAGAAGTCGCACCACTCCTGGTTATTGCTGCGGGAAAGTGGAAGTCCGGTCGGCCTGATCTATACTTGTTAAGCTGAAGACATACTACGCTCGTAGTATGCCAAGTATCGTCATCGGCGACCGGCGTGTGAAGAACAAGTACGTATCGGTTGTGGGCGGATCGACGACCGGCAGTCGCCGGTCGCTGCTGCGGGCGACTGGCGATCGTCGGTCGCCGATAACCAAAAACAGTATAGTTTCATAGGATAATGCTTTAAAAATCGTATTATAGCTGCACTGCACATGACATTGAGGACTAAACATGAGCTATAGTCTTCAACTTATAAGTAAGGTTATAATCTTCAGTTTTTGACACTTTTTAAACTAGTAATTCCGAACAACAACTGCTAAATTCCCTAAAGACTGGGATGATGCGAAAGTTGTTTCTTGAGAATCTTCCATATTTATTTTGTCTCCACTCCTATACAGCCCACTGCTGCACGCGTATGAAAAAATTTGTTGAATTCCGTTAGGAAATGGCCCAATGTTCTAAAAGCTACGAGCCCTTCTCATTGTGGGCGCAGTCATGTACGACACCACATTGCTGAAGCACGTCATCATAATAAGTGCTGAGAAACCATGTAGACTTTAAGAATGAATAGCTACCCACCTTGCCACGAAAATGTAAAGAATAGTGCTTGCAATAATCTACTTGGGAAGTAAGGTAAACGGTACGTTCATGTGATAATTACCTACTGAATAATGTTCTCACGTGAACGCTTGACCAGAGAAAAAATAGCCAGCAGAAAAAATTCCCTAGAAGTTTATATTTTCTTGTAACACGGACTTTTTCGGAGAACTACGGATGAATTTGTTATAAGGAAATTTATTATTACCGACGACCGCTGGTCGCTGCTGGGGGTGCCATACTACGAGCCTAGTATGTTTCCAGCATTAGTTCACACAACGATACGAATGGCAGAAAGTCACGCTTATAAATAAGCAAGCATGTTATTTATTCATTGCAGCCTTTTTTGCAGAAAGTTAGGATACTTCGTTGCCTTCCTAGGTAACCTCTCACTTTTAAATCTTAAAGTTGTAATGATATACTGCATCAAATCGTCCCCTATGCGCTTCGTTCCTGTGCTTGCCTAGTGATGAATCAAGCTTTTACGCCATCTGCTTGTAAGGTGCTGCTCATGCGAATATTAAGCGTTCTGCTGGTTTCTTTCAAGTATAGCATATAATAGCAGCTAATTTGAAAAAAAACGAAAAATGAAGTAAAACCAGAAAAAGCGCAATTTTCCACGTATAAAATCCAATACTCAGGCGACGTTTAGACAAGATAGCGGGCGAATACTGGCCGTCGTGTAACCGAACTGCACGTGTACCGAATTCTGTCCAAACTATAAAACGCCTCAAAAGTAGGCGGTACAGATTATCAATGAGTTTTGAAACATATTCTACTTTCTACCAATTCGTTGCTGCTTCTTCGTTTTTTTAAAGCATAGATGCTTGGATAAATGCCTCGTCCCACGTCGGGTCGTACCGCTTTGCCGAGCAACACATATCCGTCACGGCCTTATCCTCCAACACAGAGTGCATCGGATGGTGACGGATTCGTTGAAATTTGAATAGCCCCTATCAGTTTCACTTTTGCACCGCTAGTTTCGCAACTTCATTTTTATACTGATGAAGTAGGGCTCGACACTTAATACTAGCATAACAAAACTAGGGGTTCGGTAGACTTCACTAGTATAGCAACTACTGCTCTATTCGCCTTCGCCCCCAGCGAAGGACTTACGCTTTTCTTAAAAAGGCATATGCTATGCATCCTGCATCGATAGCTCAGGCTCAGCGGTGCTGTGCAATATTGAAGTCATTTCTGATCAGCGTTTGATGATCCGCTTCTCCTAGCGATTTTGCTTCTTTCCTTGCATTTCCGACGAAACCGCACCTTGAAGTATGTGGTAACGAAATGAGCTCACGAAACAGGCGAAAAGCAAACGACTGGACACACTGTTGTCACTCCTGGAAAAAGTGGTGTTGAAGCATAAAAATGAGCCATCCGGGAGAGAACCGTACGTCTATAAGGGAATATCAGTAAGGCGCGAGATAGTGAGAAGCCTAGTGCCGATGGTCAAGACGCAGATGGGAGGCCACTCGGATAATTCTTCTCGAAGAGGTTCTGGTCGAAAGATGTCTGGGAGACCTTCTCGCTGTTCACGTATGGTTAGGTAAATACGGCGTAACCAGAAGCCGACCCTACACGGGGTAAATTAGCTGGTAAATTAAACGAAATTAGCTGTTATTCACTGCTCCTCATTGTCAGAAGGCTATGAAACGATCCCCTCTTTTAATCAAAATTTTGCATGCTATCTGCCTACTGACCATGAGGATAGGGGACGACCAAAGAATTACCATACAGTAGAAAATGTTTTAAAAACTCGTCCATAATCATTCGCAGTCATAAGTTTGACGTGACAAAACCGTGCGATTGTCGGACGAATCCGTCGAAGTATAAATAGCCCCTCACTCTATCTTCACTCTCGCAACGATGCTGGAGGAACAGGTTAGTTTGCACCCGGCTATTCCTGTCAAGCCGGTGGTACATTGGCCGAACGAGATCTGAAAACAAGCCGGTGCTATGAACTCGAGTGACATCCGGCCAGAGGCGAGACTCCGCTTATTTCCTAGGTCCGGCAGCGAGTCGTAAAGGCCTTTCTTGCCACACGATGACCAACATCATGTCTGAGTAAGGAAGTCCGCATTAAATAAAAGTCTGAAAAAGCATAAGCTTTTTCCTTTCGGGGATCTCATCTGCCAGACTACCTAAAATTGAACGTTTAGAGGGATAAAACTTTTCTGAAACGTATGCCTGCTACCACTACCGCATATCCGCCATAAGTGGAGAATTTTGCTTTTATTAAAAACATACTACAACTCTCACTCAGGCCACTGCCGTGCCATCATCATGACGGGAAAAATGAACAGGGCCAACTCTTTGCACACTCAGATCCATTCCAAATATGGCAATACTGTAGTTTCAAAAGCTGTTCCTAGATTTGCAAACTATTGATTTTTCAAAGATGTTTTAAGACAGGGATTGTGTGCGGCGGATTTGCCTGTCATTTGTCCGTCGCGTGCCGTTTAGGACAGATTTTCGCCACTTTTGTTGCACAAATCGTAAGCGGTCTTCTAGTACTGAAGCCGCCAGTTTGATCTGCGCAAATGCGCTTTGTAAACAGCTTCTCTCAAAGCAATTTTTTCAGTGCGATCAATGAATTTGCTGAAAGAGCGAAAGGGCGCCTCAAAGATATCCTCGTGCATTATATTCCCTGCAATTTCAGTTATGGGTAAGTGTTAATGCATTTATAACTGCTGTTTGTAGACTATAATACTACAGGAAAGAAAGCTTCTAAAAGCTACTAGTGTTTCTCCTTGCCTAATATTTTGATAGCGAGTGCGCATATATATTATTGTGAAATGTATTAGGTTGTTAAAAAGTTTCCCGCCGCTCCTTCAATTTTGAGATATCCATGCGCCGTATCTTCATATCTTCCAGAGGCCAAGCAGAGGGCCAACTATGGTGGTGTATCAGCCTAGGGTTTCTCTAGGCTTAGTATTAGTAGTACTTTTCGAAGCGAAGAGTTGAAATGTGAAGACCAGCGCTAGGCGAGGGCGGGGCGCTCTTACTTCACTTTGCAAGAATTTCCTTAGCTGCTGTTTCCATTATTGGTAGTAGAAGAATCTCAATGATAATCGCTATAGTGTCTTGTTCTGACGGCAAAACTTATAGCAGTAAGGACTGCGATCTAGTGGAGAGTAATGCTAATGCTGAATAGTTCAGCATAGAACTGAAATCCTCCCAAATTAAATGTTTGCGTCGAAAGACATTAGTTCAACTGGGGCACACTG
This sequence comes from Oesophagostomum dentatum, assembly GCA_000797555.1. Taxonomy (NCBI): domain Eukaryota; kingdom Metazoa; phylum Nematoda; class Chromadorea; order Rhabditida; family Strongylidae; genus Oesophagostomum; species Oesophagostomum dentatum. The sequence goes on along the minus strand of KN549782.1, from coordinate 29,225 downwards.
TCTTCCATTGGTTCGTTCCAGATGATAGTTTTGAATCGTATTATATGTGCTCTATTCGTAGAACCTGGGCTGACCATCTTACTTTTATTACTATTGACTGACTATTTGACTTTCTTTTTATGCCACACAGGTTGGTATAAAGATACTCTTCATTGACTTACATCTCAGGATTCATGCCGTCCTCAGAAATCTGAAAGAAAGTCAATTCACCTCTATTTGCGTTCATAACGGCCAAGCACCTCACCACAATGGTACATTCTATTTGTTTACTTTGAAATCGCTAAAGCTCACACAAACTCATTCAGTGTCCACGCGGAAAGTAGCATAGCGTTTGGGTAACGCTCTTTAGAAAGATCGCCACAGTAAATGAGTGAGAACTAAGCAGTCTGATTGCAGTTAGGATGCTTAATTATTACTGGACAATCTCATAGCTCATATGCTCTCAAAAATGGCAGTAGACTCGCTAGTCCATTCTTGGATTACGCGCAACGATTGGCGAGGCTTCAAGGGTTTTTGGAGCAGAAATTTCGTATTCCGTAGTCAGGATAGTACAACTAACGTCAAAATCAGATTCGTTGTAGTCCTCTTCCCTACGATTCCCTAGCAGACTCACCGAACTTGTGTTCCTCGTTTGACGTACACTCAACGGTCTACCTGTCTCACCTATATAAAGGCCTGACAACTTTGGCATTCAATTGGTACACCACTCCAGGCTTTACACGATATCCTACTCTTCCGTAGGGGCGTACAACGCAGTTTCGTGAAACGCAAAACTGTCTTTTTATGTTACCTTTGGTATTTTCACTAAGACAGCTTTGTTTTGCCTGGATCAAGTTGCCCGGAAAGTTCTCAGGGTTTTGACTGGACTACTTTAAACGATCATAACTTTCTTAGTGGTGTTCGGATTTAGTCGATGTAAGTAACATTCGAATCAGCACACCTTTGCCACAGCGAGTCGACTTATCGCATTGACGAAAAAAATGGGCGGCCGAGACTAGATAAAATCCACGAAGTCTGTTTTTGCCTTTTCCAAAATGTCAAAGGTTTTACCAGCGGCAGAGTTCTGAAAGTGCATGAAAAGGTGTAATCGGTTAGCGAAAGGTCTAGTGAATATGACAGGTGAGGCAGAACTTCAGCCCTCAGTTCGTTCAATTTTCGGATGGTGATTTGTGAAGCGCGAGGGCGGGTGTGGCCATATAAAAGAATCGAGCCTCTTTTATTGACCAGTGCCGGCTACAACTGCTCGTTATATTTCACCGATTTCCTCACAGAAAGACTCAACAGTGATGGCTTAACCCGGATGCAAAAACTTGCATTGGATCACAGCAGCCACCGACCACCCGCAGGTGACAATTCGATTAAAAAACAAGCCATTTTAATCTGCATGTCCTCTCTTCTCTGAACCTCGGCATTTAAGAATAATTAATGTGCTGTTGTTCTTAAATGCCGAGGTATTTGAGAATTTTTGGAATCCCCTCGAAAGAAACGTTAGGCACGAATAAAGGTTTCACCTAAAAATCTCGTTGGCAACAGAACAATCTTAAACTCGTGCCACTTTAGGCCTCTGAAGACGACGTAAAGTCGAAACGTTA
>KN549780.1:62994-79689 GCA_000797555.1 Oesophagostomum dentatum | reverse complement strand
AATGAAATTGGATTAAACAAATGAAACGACAAAAAATTAAGCAGAGACAAAAAGTGCTCTCAAAAAAAGAATCCAACGCAAAAACTGACCTATACAAAATATGACGTGCACCATGACGCTCATAACGTGCATTTGCGCAAATAGCCTTCAGTGGGCCATTGTATAGATTCGAAAACATATCGAGTTGCCTCAGTTGATCATAGATGTTCCGAATATCCTGCAAAAAGAGACTCCACAAGAATTCCGTCGCATCTAAAAACTTAATGAAAAAGTGAAGACAGAAGTGAGACGAACATCCTGAGTCCGCTGTCGAGGTGGTTTGATCAGCGACTCGTAAAATCGGGCATCGTTTATGGGATCCATGATCTGGAACATGAAACACGAGATAGCCGGCTATTAACGGACGTGAAAAAATGTTTACCTAGATTTACGTGCGAGTCCCACACACGGGATACGGGCAGCCGTGAATCAGCCGCGTTGAGCAAGTCTCTCGTTTCTCACTTCCTGACATTCACTTATTTGCGAAATGGAAACAAAAACGGACTATCATCAACTACGAAGCGAAAGATACACGCCGACGTCAGCGTTTACAGAACAAAAATGGCGGACTTTAAGGGATGTCAATCAGTGCACAATCTGCAGAAGATGAACGATGGGTGCGTGATTGAGATAAAATCGTGCAAAACATCTTGGGGACGAACTGCGCAACTCCTGTAACAACCAGTCTGGAACAGGAAGAACATCGCATCTCTGTGTTGGGACGTGTAGTTCAAAGAAGTGGACAACGCTGGAGAAAAAGCGCCACGCAACCCATCACGTAATAGAAATGTAGAAACTATATTTCAAAAATAGTGGGCTATTCCCATGCTATTTCAAACCTTCAAGAACAATGTATAAACATCTGATTGACTATAGAACAGCGGACAACGAGATGCTGATGTAAAAGATGAGTCTAATAAAGTCTTAAAAAAGCAAAAAAAAAAGCCTCAAAGCTTTGCTTTATTTCATAGAAATCAAAACATTCACCCACAACCAATTCCCAAATGTATTAGTAGAGGCACCCATGAACGAATAGTAGTAATGCTACTGGTCAAAGGGTTCAGTAAGCTAGCGAAAACTGCTAAACCCAGGGTAATACTGTGCTTACAGGGAGAGGCCGCCTATGGCATAAAATCGCAAAAATTTCGAAGCAACCTATGCTCCAAAATCTGTGTGTTAAAGGCAGCACCCATGCTCAGAACGCTTCCTGAATTCACGGTGGATTCTGAAAAAGCTCAGAAAATAGCTGAGTTTCAAATTTCTCGGCTCAAAAGTCATTCCTGACCGAGAAGGTCGCTCCAGAAGACTAGTCCACGATTTCGTGGACGGAAATCGTGGACGAGTTTTCCACTACGTCTCGTGCCTTCCATTGGATTCGCCCACCATCTTAAGCTCGTGGACGTGAAAGAATCGAACAATGCACTCATATGCAATGGTTTTAGCGCTTTAACTAGTGTGCAAAACGCACTATCAAGACAACTCGTCCGCACATCCTTCGTAACCGTGTCCACCGGCTACCCGACGTTTTGGCCGTTTTCTCCGCAACAAGCAGCCTACCGGTGCTCTTACTTTGGCTCTTGGCTATTCAGCCAGCGAATGTTCATGAACTACCTGAATCTCGAAATCCGTTTTTAGCACGGATGCTACCTTTAACAACTATTTTTAGTGGCACTAGCTTCTTCGTACAAACTTGTATTGGTAAAATGGTAATTATTTGGTTGTCATAATCACAATTACCAAAGCCTGCTCATAATCACATTTGCGGGCCATCTTAACTCCTTTACTAGACTAAATGCTCGGTGGCATTTTCAATGACGCGACTGTTTAGCGGCCCTTAGGAGTAAACATTGGGACCACTGGGATCAAAAAAACAGTTAAGGTCCACCATTCCGACCTTCCACTAATAAGAATGTGAAAAGCCGAGGAAATCATGAAAAAAGAGTGGAGGTCTGTTGCGATTTCGCTGCATAAGAATATAAAAGACAACTGACCGAAAACCGCTGCTAACCAGGAATACAATAGGAGATTCTTCAAAAAAAAAATAAGCAATGATGGGATTTTTGTGAGGATTATCAGGTACAACTATTAAGTTCGGCAATTCAATCGCTACAAGTATAATTGGGTCTTGAAACTAGGAAAGCAAAAGGAAACGTAGAGCGTAGTAATCTCTCAAGCGCGAAACTACACGCTCGCAGGCTTATCTCACGTTGTAAAACTTTTTCTCAAGGTTCAACAGCATCACAAACAGCTGGGTGAAGGCTGCTGAGTACGGCCTTCAAGCAATTACGTCCGCCCATTAAACTTCCAAAATAGCTTGCAGGATTTCCTAAAAAAGCATTTCTTCCACCCACACTAAGAGAAGGATACGGGGTAATAAAAAGTACGGGGTAATAAAAAGTAACATAATGAAAGTTCTATACGTCTCCGCAACCACCAAAAATATCTCTCGATATCCAGGCTAGATGAATAATTCACTGCTGGAGTACGAAAAGAGTTGCGCGTGCTGGTGTTGTGGGCGGATGGAACACTGGAGTAATCCGCTGCGACATTTGACATGTCCCTGCATTATAAGCGAGGAATCCCAATAACCGATAAAACGAATAACGAGACTCGCGACCGCGAGGACGCGAAATCTGAGGGGACAAGAGCTCCTCAAACATGAATCACTCCATAAACGCGGACGAACCGACGCGCAACCGAAAGCAGAACCCCCGTTGTTGTTTCCAGCGACCAAATCTTCGCTGAATAGGAAAACATTACGCAGCCGACTCAGACTAGGAGAAGGTGCGTAGCAGGAGCGAAGAACAAAGACAAAAAGAGGTAACGTCAGTCGGGTAGGAAATTCGATATGCGGAACTGACAACTTTAACTGGTATCCATAAACTGACACTTTCAACTGCTATCCACACACCTTGGATGTTATCTCAAAGATGTAAGTTTATTACTAGGCTCAATTTCAGTAAGGGATAGCTGATTGATAGCTTATTCCAAAACATGTAACATCCTTTAAAAAATCGGCTGTAGCTCCTCTTTTCTTGGCATTAAAGAAGTTTTACCCTTAATAAGATACGTTCAGAAATCCTCTACATCTCTCAAACTACTCTACATCAAGTCCTTCCTACGTCTAGCGAAAATCTTTATTCCTACCATAGGAGGAAAGGTCGAAGCCACGTACTCTAGGACCCATCACCAAAATTATGAGGACGACTTATCACCTCTCCCTGCCTTGGTCGACAGGTCAGTTTCTTTTTCACCCGGAAACCCTCCAGGATCTATCGTACCCATCACTCCCTGATGAGCCAAATTTCCGGGTACTCCATCTATGATTCCTACCAACAGGGGGAAAATATTCAGTGCCACTGCTCAAAAACTATAGCACTACCCCATTACATTTCTCGGGGTCACCAAAATTAAACCAGATAATTTACTTCGGCCAGAAATTACGCTCACGCCACCAAAAGTATAGCACCCTTTGCTTTAAAAAAGTGGTTCGAAGTTCCGCTCTGGTAAGACACGGAACTACTAACAAGTAGTATTTCTTTAAATGTATCGCGACATTGGCTATAGCGCGTCCGCCATCTAGCTTCTAATTTAAAAAAAAAAAAACGTTTTCGTCGAAGGAGCAGAGGAAGTGCATCACTGAACCTATTGTATATGGAACCATGCACGACTATGATACCAAAATGTCCTCAGAGATTGATCCTTCATTTTATTTTTAGTCTACTTTTATTTTCTTAGTCTTGGTTTTTCAAACAACTGTTCCTGTTAGTAGTTTGTTGGTACAATACTACAAATCTAAAAAAAAAAACAGGAGCTCTTTCTGCCAACAAAAAAACTCGAAAAAAACTGAAAGAAGGAAAGCTTATTATAAAGTTTATATTGGAATACTTGCTAAACTCTACAGCATTTATACTCAGATTTTTAGACAAGGTGTGGTATAAGATCCCCGCTATCAGTGAGGGTAAAAATACTAGCTATAAAATGAGAATATTGCATTTCCCTCGCTCGGATTTGTTGGCTGATCTGTTATTGCTATTGCCGCACTCTCATGTTGCTGTTGGGTTAGTTACAAAACCAACTGAAAACCTACCAAATCGTGTTGCCTCCTAATATAAGCAGAAAACCTTACGCTGCAAATGGGATTTCAGACAAAAAAAAGCTCAGATAAAAGGAAAACCCAACATAAATCTGACGTTTATGGTGAGCATACATATCTCGAACGCGCACAACTGTTATACCTTTGCCTAAATATTGAAAATTACATAACAAATCGGGAACAGCCGAAATCAACCCTCTTTTTGTCAGAGGTTAACAATTTGATGAATCTTCGCGTAATTCTCCTTTTTGGGAGCTTACAAGATACTTTTGTTACTCAACAAAAGCTCATAAGGATCAAATCTGCAGGCAATAACAGTCCGCTCGATCTTTAAAAAGATTTGCTCAAATGTCAACTAAGGGATCGAGCGAGCGGATGAGCAGACGCATAAAAATTAGCTTGCTTAATGTCAAGAAGCTTAATGCGACAAGGAAGCATAATATCACCGGTAATTACTAAATTGAAACCAGAAAATGGCATGACGAACAAGCAAAGGAGATTGATACATTCACACTGAAAAAAAGAATAAAAGCATGTTTTGCGGTAGTCTCGAGACGCGAATGGCAAATAACAGAGGACGAATAGCGAATCACGCCTTTATACAGAATTTTTTTGCAAGTAAGAAGGGGAATTAGATTGTAAACCGGATCTACAGCAATACCTGAGAAGACGGTTACCTGCACAATAAAATGTTTCGAATTACTTTCGGCTTCCGGAAGACTTGCAAAAACCATACGAAAATTGGAGAGATAAGGGATTTTTATTAAAAGTGAACTGAAGTGTAAGAATTTCGCAAAGTAAGGATATACGGCAATGAGGCCCACACATGCAGGACGTGGCAAAAAAAGAGAGGGGTTTCAAAAATGATGAACGAGTGACGAGTTAGTGTTTGATAGATAGAAGTGCTTTACCTCGAAGAACATATCGCGGTCATGCATTTCGGCTAAATGTACGACGCTGCACGACTGACTATAAATAAACGACATTTCACTAGAAGTTATCGCCCTCTGCTGTATAGTATAATTCAGTCCACGAACCTTCTACCATAGCTGCATTGATATCTAGTAAAATACACCGAACATATGAGCACAAAAAAAAGTTAAGGGCAATGAGATAATATAACAAATTCTCATTATTCTATAAAAATGGAAACATTCTAGAGAGAGAAACAAGGAAGAAAACCCCAGAAAAACACTATGATATCTCGAATGATGCTGTCTGCAAATATTGCATCAAAAGCCGATAAAACTAGAAATTTCTATCAAAATCTGCTTAAAGCGACTCACCAGAACTTGTTCGGCGAATCTTAGCTACGTAAAAAAATAAAAGGGCTAAAAGATTAGGCAAATGTGATCAGGCTGAGAAATGTGACATTTCCAAATAAAATAGCATAGGTTACTGGCTTTTTTGTCGATATTTACCTTCTCCAGACAGCCATTATCTTCAGCTAATAATTAGAGGTACAATAATTAAACATAGCTCCACGCCTTCCCCATGGCATACTCGAAATTTTATTGTAAAGCTGTCGTAACCATTGATCTAGCTATGGTTCCTAATGCTTAGTGTGGACTGCCGCCTCAATCCATGCAAAATAAGACCTACAAGACTGTAGAGGTTCATTTGGGCCTACAATACAACAAGGTACACTTAGGATATGCAGCATACTGGGCAAGAAAACACAATCCATCTTATACAAATAGTATTTAAATATTCTGAATGATACATGGCATTGCAACTACCGTTCCCAATACAGTCTGCAAATTAATGGAAATTTTAAACAATAATTTTTAAAATCCAGTAAAAGAATTTAAAGAGTGATGAAAACAACTTGTGACTTCCTCCAAAGGGATAAATATTTGCCACAGATATTAGAAGGATGTTTAGAAGTGCTATTCGAGATAGTATGCGAAGCGGGTGAAAAAACGGCCTCAGAATCATAGATAGACACCAATTGAAATCCGTACCCTCATTGAGGTCCCTCCCCTTCCATTTTTGGCAGAAACAATGCACATCAACGGAATATTCCTATCTGCTCATTTCCAAGCTTTCACATAAACTACATTATAAATTACTTCAAAATTGCAAAAAAGAACGAAGAAAAGGACCATGCAGAGAGACGCGCTCAATATCCACGCATCGTAAGGCATTGAAGCTAAACGCTCTCCAACAGTAACAGAAAAAAACTAGTACGAAAAAGCAGCGCGACCGTGACGGGGCAGTCAACCAGCCCTTCTACAATTCCGCTGCTTCGGATCATTTCCTCTACGAGCCGCGTGAGAATGCTGACGTCCTTGGCACTATTTGGGCATCGCATGCAAGTCTTACACATGGTACTTCCACTCGAACCGCTGACTCGTCGAGAACTTCCGCTTAGAACCATGAATAATGGGAAATTCGCCTGCCTCGCCTTGTTATGAATCGAATATATGGAAGCACTACGCCAAAAGCGGAATCTAGATAATCTGGATAGTTAATTATAAAAGGGATTCTAAAAACATTATGTCATGATAAGATAAAGAAAACTGTCATAGTAACGATAAGAAGTGCACAAAATGTCAAACAACAGATTCTCTGGCGAAAATCATAGATTCTGTAAGATAAGAAGGCAAATATGCACTTTGCGACCAAAACACTCAAAGGAATTAAAACAGAAGAAAACTCCAGTCTTCAGTAGGCAGTTTTCGGTTGGAAGTTATACTATTATCGTAGCATTTCAAAGCAAAACGTTTGAGCGGATTTCCGGACAGAATTGAAGTATGTCAAGGACTAACAATAAGTGAAGAGTGTTAAATTCTTTCAAAACGCATAATTCACTGCCTTCTATGAATGGGAGTATGTGAAAAAGCTGTGTGAGAAAAAGAACAAAATTAATTGCGAAGAAGAACTCGAAGTAAAAGCGGTTTGTTTTTAATACAAAAAAATATGCATTTTGAAGCAGTATATCTTAAAGGGAGCACAAGTAAAGTGATATTAAAAAGCTGACAGACCTCGACAAAGAGAAAATGTCTTTCGAGCGGTATCAATTATTTATGCATAAGCCCAAGGAAGCTTCAATGTGATCATCTGATTCGAGGACACAGTAATCTGTTCAGCTAGTATAGGACACAAGATTTTCTCAGGGTAATCTAGATTTTGCAAAGGAAAAAGAATTTCAATAGGAGCTTCACATAAGATGCCAACAAAGTTGAGCGACCACCATTTTTGCACCATTTTTTGGACAAAACTCTGAGTAGGAAGACTTGCAATGAAAGAGTACGCCAAGGTAGAATTCAAAAACATCGCTCAAATAAATTGAAACTTATTTCTTCAGCGCAGAGCCAGTAGCACTTGACCTTTTTGGAAGAATGAAGTTTTCCAGAAAAAAAAAAGATTTAAGAAGCAGTCCTGGAAATATAGAGCGTCAGAATCTATCTGTTTTAACTGATTCAGGTATGACGGGCTTCATATATTTAGAGCAGATTATGTATGCTAGAAGAACAAGGAAGCCTATAGCCGGGAAAGTGGTAAAACAAAAGCTACAAATGAAATGCACTAAAAATCTAGAAGTAAATAACTATTTAAACCACAATTTTTGGAGAACTATGCAATTCAATTAGTAATACTTGCGGATGACGCGAAGCAAGTGGCCGACGACTGGCTTGCAAATGCATTTTTCCATGAAACGGCCTGCTGTAATGACAAATGACGCCTCAGTGCGACACAAAAAGCAATGTAGAAAAATGAACCCGGCTTGAAATATTGACAGAGTGATCGCAAGAAGAATCCGTCAACGTTGCAATGTATGACGAGTCCAACAAGCGCGTAAGCGCACGCAACAATTTTGACCCGAATGTCACAAAATAAGTGTTTGCAAAAAAGGAGACGTCAAGAGAGAGATGCCTCGAGAAGTTGTTGGGAGAAATCGGGGGGATCGAGAAGAGAATGGGGCGAGGATGGCTGGAAGAAGGTAGCCTCGCGCCTTGAACTGGTCAGACCCCCCGCGATCGATCGATAGTGGAGCGAAACACGCAGATTAGCGCTCTCCAAGTAGACGCGCACGAAACACCCCGCATACACACACAACGAGACAGAGAGGCTTATGAGCTCGAACTCGGATTTCGTGGTTCCATTCATCTGGTCTCAGAAGAGACCTGCTCGACGGGTTGGATGTCTGAACTGGAACAGCAGACAATGAGCGTGCAGAACATGGAAAACAATGAGCAATTTCCGTCAATAGAAGTGTTTTGCTCGATCGCGTGATAAATAAACAACACGGCAATAAAATAAGGTGAAAACACTTCCCAAAATTTATCGCATCCTAGAATATTCACGCCACATTCTCGCTGCAGACATGAATATAAACAAACGGCTGAAGATAATGGAGCTACGGACGCATGTCATTAATGGGGGACGCTTGCAATTCCCTGCTCAACACGACAACATCTGTAAGGCGCTGGATGTCATTTCGGTCGCGTTTCGGATTCCATGGATATGTTTTTATGCGGAAGGACGAAAAAAATTGATGCGGCGAAAAAGAACGCACAGAAAAACGGTTCATCCTATTTAGCAAATCCAGATTCAATTAGCGGTTCAGTGGCAAAGAAGAGAAGCAAGAACTGGTTAGTCGAACTAGCATAAGCATAAATTTTCTATTCCACACGTGCCGCACAAACGTATTGTCGAAAAGGCTGGTTCTTTTCGGGCATGATGAACCTCATATACCACAAAGATAATTAAAATATACATATTACTACTATACCTATAACAGTAGAATAACAGACAGAATGCCACAGAAAAAGTTAAAAGTGTTTGTGCAAACCATACTTTAACATCGCGAACAGTTAGGAACGAACAAATTTCCGAACGCTGAAATGTAATTTACCTAAACTCGTTATGGACCTAACATTTTCTCGCCAAATTCTTGTTGGTATTGAATGACTGAGAGCAGAGAACGGAATAAAAGCAAAATACACAAAACTGTGAGAATATACAAAGCCTGTGAAAACTAGATTTAAAATAAGAAATACAAGGTTGGTCCCAAAAAAGACGAAGAAGTAAAGCAACTGACCGCCTATTTTTAATTTTGTTCCTTACAAGAAAAATTAAATCTTCTAAAAAAACAGTAGACAATTATACACCTTTGTGGTGATTTAAGGATATTCAGACTTTTTAATGTTGTTACTAACCACATTATTCGTAAAAAGGTTTGATTTACTAACATTTTTTCTCAAATATTGTAGTGGCACACCTTGAGTGTAGGAATAAATAAATAAATCACAAAAAAAGTCTCGCATCTGCGCCTCTGCGCTAAGAATACTGATCGAAGTAATTCTTATCGTTAGAGATGCTATATGAAAACCAAAATTGTATCCCGCATTTATAATGGACGAGCACTGGAGGAACTAAATCTATGGCAAAAAAGGTGTCGACGAGTCTCGTCCATTGTAAGACGGGTCTGGATGTAGTGTACGACAAAAAAATGTTGTTCCATTTGCGAATGAGTGCATGTCAACAGACCAAAAGCTGATTGTAGACTGAATCTACAGGACAGAGTCAACTTCTGTAGTCCGAAAGACAATTGCAAGGCGTAAAATTCTGTATAAAGCATGCTTAACCCTCATTGGTCCACTGTGTCCTTGTACTCACGGACAACCCCACATACTAAAATTCGACAAATGATCAGAGATTCTTAAATCTTTTGGTTATACATAATGAAAGCTTCTCTAAGCATGTGACTAAGCCTAACAATAACGCCACAAACTTATCCCAAACAAAAGAAGAAATGGCTGGTGATATCAGAGCCTGATACATTTGCCTACTAGAGTATACAAACAACAAACAAATTAGAACTTTCCGCAGTAACGCAGTCATTTCTTATTTGATGTAAATGCCGACCGATCTCATTAAATGTAAGTGCTAAGTAAGTGATCTGTACACTATCGGAGATACTTCGTGTGCCTTGAACTCCTCCATAGAAGTTGAATTATTCAAAAACTACGGGTATTTGAAATGTCCCAGAATATCACATGCATGGATACTCTCCCTTAACCGGCCAACACAAGAGTTCACAGAACTTCCTTCACTTGCTCGGAGTTCAAGCAATGCCCTAATTTAGAAACCTATTAGAAAGAGATAAATCATTTATCCCATCCCGAACCTATCTATAAGAGCAAACGCAAGGTCATTCGTATCAAGCTGTAAAGTCATCCCGCAGAATGGTTCAAGTTTTCTAATTCAATCAGCCGCAAGGATGGAACGAGAAGTTAGATTTAATCAAGGCCATAAAATCCGCACGTGATCGGATGAAATGAAACGTCTGTTTGAGAGCGAAACTTGCATTAGCACCACATCAAATGATGGAAAAAGTGCAGAGAGACACCAGAGCCGAACACTGAAGAAATGGGCAGAACATCGGTTCAAGAACTGCAAGCTGAATCGGATATAGATTTACGAACTCGTCTTATGCGTTTCGGCTTAGTTAGTAATGAAGCGAATCTCTTACATCGTAAATGCAAATCAACACAAAAAGAAGTGGATGTTTGAGAAGCAGTAGGAGGATAATTCAGGGGAACGGAACTGGTGATGTCCGCTTAAACAGAATAGGAGTGAAGACTTCATAGTGAATTTCAATAGCTACGAACAAGCAGAATTGTGAAAAAAAAATCGAAGAAGAAATAACAGAACAACATAGAATCTTAGAGAATGAAAAAATCAAAAGATGGCTCGATTTCCCGGACCTCTGCTGAACCTTTTTCCACGGAAATCAGCAAAATTCACTTATAAAGCAGCCCTTCTATGACCTCCTAAATGTGCACCGTATGTTCTTCTAAATTTTTGATGCTTACAGACATGTCTTATACAGCAACTGTGTTTGCTATGAGCAACCTACATCTCTCTCCCTTGGATTTTTGTTATTTCGTCTGAAATTAAACGAAGATCCTGCAGAAATAAGCAGTCGAGTAAGTCTGTTTTAACTTTCGGGATAGAAATGGACAAATTTCCCAGTATTTTATTAAGTTTAAAGCATGATTGCGCTCCAAGAAATCGAGTCGTCTTTTGACTTTTATCATTCTGTTGGAATCTTTTACTTCGTGATAATGAGAACAAAATGAACTTCGAACAAGCACGACGTTCTGGTTAGTTGAATTTATGGCAAACACTACATAATTCGTTCAGTCAGTCAGCACTGATTACGGCAAAAAAAGAAGTATGCAAATGTTTGAGAAGAAAGACCAAAAAAAAAAACACAGAAAGGCGACGATAAACAATAAAACCGAGGAATGCATAAACGGAGGAATGGTCCAAAGCAAAAATATCACCTTGTGTACAAAAAAAACAAGTGTGTTTTTCACAAAGAAAAACTGATTAAGGAACGTCAGAAATCAGGCGCATAATGGGCAATTTTATGACGCCGACATTTTCCAACAAGTCATTAAAGGGTGCAAGTGCCGCGGCTTTTCTCTGGTCCTGAGCGGAACACGAAATTTGACTACAGAATCCGCGGAAGTGCAGCGCTTTCAATTATTTTTGGGCATTTTTACTTTTGTTAGAATTAGAACACTTTTCCAAGGAAATTTCAGCAGGATTTGCTCATTAATCGACGGAATATCGGTGGGATTTCATTTTTGTCTACTGAGGCTTCTCATATACTTCCAGCTAGTCTTTGAAATTGGTGTTGTTGAATAATTTTGTTCATTTCGTCTTTTGAATGGCGCTGCAGCAATCAGAAATGTCTTTTTCATCGGTCTTGCATATTTTACATGATGTGCACGTGTTTTTTCATGGGACATGGCTCTGACGTTGTTTTAAGGATGTGAATACTGAATCTATATATTTTTGAAGGTTCAAACTCGGACGGGGTCAACATGGTGGTTGAACAAATGCAACTGAAGGGCACCCTTGAGGGCCACAATGGATGGGTTACACAAATCGCCACATTCACCCGCAACGATAAGACCACGGTCATCTCTTCATCTCGTGGTGAGTTTTGTTTTGTATAGAATCGTTTTCATTTTTTCCTCCTTCATCCTCTATTTTTGTCTTGTCTTTGCCAATATTTTTACTTACTTAAGATCGCACCATCATCCTTTGGGATGTTGACAACATCGCCACTGAGGGAGAGTCAATTGGACGTCCCGTTAAGGCTCTGACCGGGCACAATCACTTCGTGTCCGATGTCGCCATCTCGTCAGATGGACAGTTTGCCCTCTCTGGATCATGGGACAAGACCCTGCGCCTGTGGGATCTTACCACGTAAGTGATGCGAGAACTACTTTGCTTTCATATTCTGGTTTTTTCTTTATGTCTTTTCTTTACTTTTCTTTTCAATTCAACACTTTGATTTTCTTGTTCTTGGTGGTACCGTTGACACTGTCCACAACGGGTTTTTCTTGCAAGGGCCGTTTTTAACCTGCCAGAGCATTTTTATACAAGACCCAACTCTGAATTCCGGTAATCAATACCGTGACCGAACCGCGACGCATGTCCAGTTTTCACTCGCTACGACGAGGCTTAAGCCCCTTGCAGAGTGCATGAGCTCGGCAAGCTCGCCAGTGCTGTACGGGCTGCCACGCAGCCATTTGACTACCCCTATAACATTGCGAGCTCGCCGAACTCGCCAACTCTGTGCGGGGCTTTACCATTGCTTATACTAAGCAACAGAAAAACAAAAAGCACGCAGTTTCAACATTTTTTGAGAGGTGAATAGATGACATGAAAACACCTGCGACGCGCTTTCACCACCACACACGGAGTAGTTTACCGACGTTCGTCAACTCTTTGTTTTAAGAAGGAATGCCATTCTTGAGGATGCGTTCTTGAGATTAAAAAAACTGCGTTTTTCGTTTCGGCTTTCTACTTGCTGATTTGTAATCCATCCATAGGAATAGTGAGGAATATCGCCCAGTTGTGGAATTACGTTCAGCTGCGCAGCGGCGATCGTCCGGAGTTGGAGGTGCAGGAGATCGCCCGTCGGAGCACCTCTGTTCAACACAAGCGACTCTGCTTAGCTGTTCTAGCAATAGTAGCTCGCCGCTGCGTAGCTGGTACGCATACACAACCGAGAAAAGTTTGACACTATTTCGATGGATGGGCGGTATTCGGGCATCTAACATAACGCGATCTGTCGGTGTTTCAAAAGCACCTTAAGATTTTTACTTCAGACAAATTTATGCACGCATTGACAAAGCTTATCACTAGAGGTGATGCTACATTTGTAACTCAGCAATCGGTGCACTAAATTAACCTTTTCTTAATGGTCAAAAGGTACGTTATTATGGGTCATCTATTCCTCGAACAATGAATATTTACGACTGCGCGTCATAGTTGCAGAACATCACTTTCATGTTAGGCCTTGCAACAAGTGCAGAATGACTCGATCAGAGGTACTGTAAGCGCTACAGACGCTTGGAATTCCTATTCAAGTCTTCGCGCTACATTTATGTATTATGTTAGTCTTCAAATTTTTGAGCATGTTCGACATTTACGATTTTTCGAAAGACAGACTTACTATAGTGGCATCTGTGATGCATATTTTCTAAATCCATGAAAATAGTGCCAATTACCCGCGCAGCCGCTTGTAAGTTCCGCGGAAGGCGTCAAAGGTCACGGTGATGCACGCGTTCACCGTCCATTCACATTTTCTAGATGATCAGTGTTAAGGTATAACATTTGGGCATCAGTACTACACTATAGAGTTTTCAGTTTTCAGCAGTACTGAAAACCGTACATTTTTTAATTAACTGAAGACCGCTGCGCGCGCGAGCTAACCAAGCACAAGCGAGCATGCCATGACTTTTGTCGTGAAGCCACGTTCCGTTATAGCTGATAGAGATCTGTGAATATCCGCTTTTTTGGTGTGTTAACACGCTGCAACTAATACGTAACAGCAGAACAGCATGGCATTTCAATTTCCTGAATGAACAGTATATCTATGCACACAGTACTGCATGAATAGACAAAGTACTACAGTACATGTTGCACATGAAGGCAACTACAGCAGTTGTTTGTGTCAGCACATACGTATGCCATAGAATACATTACAGATTCTCTTTCTTAATGCAAATAATTATGTTGATATATTTTTAAAAAGATTCTCATCACTCCCGGGCTTTTTATCTTGTCCTGTACGCATTAGAGGGAACGTTATTTCCTTTCCTTAATGAATATTGAAGCAAAATAACGTGCTCATCAAAAACAATAGAAGTGGCTTCTAATTTTCATTAAAAAAAAAACTATATTCTGCTACCGCTAGAAAGTGGAGAATTGGTTTTTCCACGTTTTGGCAGTTTCCTTTCCTTTCTTTTATAAAACTATTGCTACTCCAAAAATATTCTAGGGTAGCGGGAAAATTGGGTTGAATCTTCAGTGTGTTTTTGTGAACTAAACATATTCACAAGCTTTCTTTTAATGGAAAGAAAAGAGTGTTATATCTACTTCATTTTTTGCATGTTTAGTGGACAGTCTACTCGCCAGTTCTCATCCCACACCAAAGACGTTCTGTCTGTTGCTTTCTCCGCTGATAATCGCCAGATTGTGTCGGGATCTCGCGATCGCTCTATCAAGTTGTGGAACACCCTTGCTCAGTGCAAATACACTATCACTGTACGTTTTTTTTAAAGTGTTTATTCGTTTCTGCTCTATCATCGGTTTCACTTGGTTTGACTATGTTTCACTTTATATCTTCTTACGTATATTTACAATTTTCAAACCTTATATTCAGCGCATGATAAGGATATGGAGTGGCTTCGTCTCCTTCTTAGCCTTAAATTACAGGATGTCCATAGGCGTATGAGTACAGTTTTTTTCCAAAGGGGCCAGATTTTTGCTGCGCTGACGGAGTGAGAAAGGGCATGGGAGGATGTATGACATAGCTGGAGAAAGTGGGGGAGTAGCGTTGGAGAACAAATGTGGATCTGCTTTTTTGATAACTGCTTATATTTGCTGTTTGGGTGAATGAAAACAACTTCGGTGTTGCTTAGTTCTTCACTGCAATTACCAGTACAGGTACGCGGTTACAGTCTTCGTCATTTCGCTCGGCAAAAGCTTCCACTTGCCCCAAAACCGCAGTCCGCCTCGCAAGGCCCTCAAGCGGCGCATGGCAAGCGGCTAATGTTCAGTGGTCAGCCAGATAGCATCTGACCAGCGCAGGCAATTAGCCAGAACGGGCCGCAAGTGGTAATCAGCTGATTATCCGTTCTGGCCAATCGCTAGCGGTAGTTTGCTGCTATTGGCTTACCGCGGTTCGGTAGTCGCTTGCCACGCGCCGCTTAAGAGACTTGCCGATGCGGTTGCGATTCTTTGGCAAGAGGAGGATTTTGCCGGGTGAAATGGAAAGACTGCGCATAGCGCTAAGTGTTTTGCGTTGACATTACATTGTTTCATGAAGTTTTATCTAACTGTATTCTGTAATAAGTCATGCGCTATATCCACCATACGATTAATCAATCCCTTGATGAAATTCTTCAAGTTAGTGTTTTTGTGGGATTCACAACGCTTATGCAGTTTTCTGAAAATTTCTTCACATTCGCGTTATTTTGACTGTAAAATAATGGTTTACTAGTACTTCTGTCAATTCAGCTTAATTCAGTTCATCTTAATAGGTTAGGTTTGTTTTCTTTAAGATTTTGATTTTGTTTTGATTGAATCCTAAAGTTTTGCAAATTGATTTGGGTAGCCGTTTTGGGATGTCAGTAATAGGATCCCAGCAGATGCCAACTAGCACCTAATGTTTTCTGTGTATTTATTGGGAGTATAAGTGTTCTCAGTCTTTCTTTTGTTGCATCACTTATAAAGGAATGTGGTTTCAGGAGGATTGCCACACCGACTGGGTCTCCACCGTCCGATTCTCGCCGTCTACTCGTGATCCCGTGATCGTTTCGGCTGGTTGGGACAAGATCGTCAAGGTCTGGAACCTTGGCAACTGCCGTCTGAAGACCAACCACATCGGACACACCGGCTACGTCAGCACTGTTACCGTTTCTCCTGATGGCTCCCTCTGCGCTTCTGGTGGCAAGGACGGTCAGGCCATGCTGTGGGATCTGAACGAAGGCAAACATCTGTACACTCTTAATGGAAACGACGTTATTCATGCTATGGCCTTCTCGCCCAACCGATACTGGCTGTGTGCTGCTGTCGGCCCAGTTATTAAGATTTGGGATTTGGAAGACAAACGCGAGATCGAGGAACTTAAGCCTGAAATCACCGGAAAGAGCTCGACCGCCCCTCAGTGCGTCTCTTTGGCATGGTCGCAAGATGGACAGACTCTCTACGCTGGATACACCGACAACGTCATACGTGTCTGGCAGGTGTCCGTACGAGCAAATTAAAGTGATTGTTATTGTTATACTGTTTGTGCTACAGATAAACTGTTGCTATTGAGTCGTTGATTAAATCTGTGGTATTCCAGTGTTGCTGTTTCTTCGATTCGTGGTGATACTCTGAAAATCTATTGTGTAACACTTAAGGAAATGGTAATGCATCTACGGAATTAGTTTAAATAGGGGAGCTTTTCTGTCAGCCGAGTAAGAACGGTGGACCACCTTATCAAATTTTTGTTGGGATTAGGACTGTAGGGGTAGTTA
>KN549775.1:91829-105347 GCA_000797555.1 Oesophagostomum dentatum | reverse complement strand
AAAGCGTTTTCATAAGATCACTGAAAATATCTATAAGCGTTGGATACGTTGTCACAAACTTTGCTTTGATCTCGTCCACTAATAATGTTTTGGCCTCTTATTCATAGTCGGTTCTTTTTTAAGCACTTCTACGTACTTGTTTCTCATTGCCACTCAAGGAAAAATAGTAAATTTAGAGCATCTATAACCCATTAAGAGGGCTTGAAAGTTTTAAAGAAATCTAAATTTCTTTATTTACTAGCTTTGTCGGAAGAACTTCGGACATTCCTTATTTAACAGCTTGTCAGATAACTAATTCAGCAAATAATTTTTTAAATTCTTATCATAACTAACTTCACCTTCGAAAGAAAGTAGGAAATCCGATTACTGCAAGCACAAAAATGACCACATACACCCATCCCAACAAAGACAAAAGGCAGCTTTCGGCCCCTCCTTGATGGTTGAGATTTTCTGGTAAGAAGATCAGCCAGCACCTCTACATCCATGATATAGCAGCAACTGCCCTCGATTATTTTTTTCCACACTTTCCTAAATCGTAAAAGTCAATCTATTTTCGTACAACTGTCAGACGATTTCGCGCGGAAATCGTACACACCAAAATCGAACTCATTGAAGATTTTTGCTTAGATCTGTCAAAGGCCCTGGCAAAGTTCTGCTTGTTCCTGAATAAATGATGCAGCTTCCATACTGCTTGACTAGATCTGTACTGGAAAACGAGTCATAGCAACAAACCCTGAAGCAGCAACCTTCCTTCAAGAAATTTCAAGCTACTTTTTCTACCCATGAGTTCATATCGTTTAAAACGACGTGTCATTTTTCTTCTACTCGAACAGGAAAGTTGATGTGCGTTTCTGCTCTTAAAAAATCCGATAAGTTCATTTTTTTCAAACCATTTTCACCAACTTAAGAGTTTTGAAAAGATACTTGTTTTGGATTTTTATATCCGGCCAATTTCTGAGCCTCTAGATCGTTTGAAATTCACTCTTGGATAACACTGAAAAAACATCCTCTCCTCAACATTTGGAACAAATTTAGAGTTCAGTTCCACTTTGAAATTGTTAACTCGGAAAAATAACTATTCGCATACTAGGAAAAGCTTTCCGGTTTGTTTAAATTTTTCTAAAGGCTTTTTGCAGTTTCTTGAGGAATGATTCCAGTTTTAAATCCTCGGTTAAACGTCAGCGTTACAGAATCAGGTTTCAAGAAAGCTAATTCTTTGCGAATCAAATTTCAGGCATAGTTGTGAAGTGTCGGGTTTCGTTTGGACTTAGAAACCCTTTGTAAATGTACTTATTATGTTTCGAATTCTATTACAAAATCATGCTATACGGAAAAATTTTGACTCGGTCAGCCACACGGCTCTGCTTCCCTCCTCTATTAACCACTTCTTGGGTAATCATCCCTGTTAACCGCAAGATAGAAGACATCCTAAGGTTAAGACCTTGTTTCAGCTATTCTTGTTACACTTCAAACCTTTGAAGATTTTTCTTTAGCTCGGCGCCAAGTACAACCTCCGCGTGGGTCCTCATCGAGTCTCTGTCGTCAAGCGATACACTGAACGTCCAGTACTCGCCGACAATTGAACTTTCAGCACGGCGTTAGTTAGTTAATTACGTAGGAGTACATGTATATATGCTTGTTGCTGATCTCTGCTCGTAATCTAATGATCTGTGACGTTGCAGATAAGGGGAAAGCCCTAGAGGCACCCTGTCATTGATGGCTGAACGAAAAAATAATAATAGAAAAGGCCGAACTAAGGTTTCGGACTTTGAAAAAAAAACGTGAACTGAAGACGAAGACTAATATTACGAGAAGTCCATTTCTTTGCAGTTCCATTCTAGTCCATTCAATTCAACTCTTTATCAATATAATACCCATGCTTTGAATTCACACTCTTCAACTGATTTCTAGCTCTGAGTAAAGAATATTTCGAGAGGAAAGGTATTTTGCGGCACTGCATTGTTGCCGATGGCGTTGACGATGCTCATACTCACCCATATCCGATAGGCAGGCATTTACGGTTACAATTAATTCCACTATTTGAAAAAGTGTCACTGGATGATTTAATACTTCCTGTGCTCGCCACTCCTAGCTAATCCTTAAAGGCAGCACTTAGGCTAAAAAATGTTGCTCCGATTCCATCACAATTTCATACCCCCATCGAATCGGGCTTAAATACAGAAAGGGTTAACGCCAATTTTTTGCTCTTCTTCTGAAATCTGCTTCCGATCAGCGATTGCTACGAGCGACGCCGCCCTCCTTTTTGGCCAGATCGCTCGGCTAACCAGCATGATTTTACGCAAAATGGTTAAATAAAATCGTTCGTTTGAATAGAAATGAGCTTCACTCTATTAGACTCATTTCCTTTGCTTTCTGATAAATACAGAGCAAATTATCAAAAATAGCGTATGAAGTTGTTTTTGGTAGATCAATAAATGGGCGATTTCGTTGGTGACGCGAGCTGATTAAGCGTGGATTTCTAAAGAGCGGTGAAGTATCATGGTGATTTCTTTTGCTTTTATGAAACACATTAGGACATCTATACAACCAGAAAAAAAACAGAGAAAAACCTTTCCATAAACGCTGCCTTTAAACGTCTTTTTAACCATGGCATAGAAAGTTTAAAGACTTTTTCGTTCAGTGGAGAAACGTACTGTTCTTACTTCACAAGCTTTTTTGAAGTACTTTTAAGTCTCGAGTACTTGAGCTAACCTCAATAACTTTGAGCTACATTTATGACATCGTGTTCGAGGCTAGGGTTCTCACTTGAAATGCAGACGAAGAGTTTTGTTAGCCCTGTATCTAAAAAAAGTACTAGTACTGGAAACATACTGCATATACCCATTTTTGTAGAAAGAGATATGATTTTTAGACTCAGCTCCCCAAATAACCTCTCAAGACTAATTTTTAGCGAATTCCGAGACTTTCGATTTTTAGGGCAGGTACTGTCGAATAGCTCCGCCCATTTGAACAGCGTCCAAAACACTGTTGCATGGACAACGGGCAACTCGCGTCTAAGACTCTTGCCACTCACTGACAGTGACAAAATGAAAGGTTCAGGCTGTAAGAGGGTAGCGTCTTACCAGATTACTCGATAGTCTAGATACCAGATAGTCTTACCGTATTCAGCCAGGCGGTAGATATCCCGTCTGGTATCAGTAGGGGGTGGCTAAACTGCCGCGAATGCTTAACTACAGATCTTGCATAACCGGCAGTTCCCATCTAATCTGAGCCTCACTTTCAGATTACGAGATGGTAAAACTCTTCCCTCTATCCGACTGCAAGTTTCATCCTATCTACTTCAAGACAGAAGCTTTTGAGGTTTTACTGCTGCTTTTTGCCTCCACCCGTATCCGCCCATAAGCTATAAGAAGCTCAGTTAGATTAAGAGCGAGAATGAAAGTTAAATGGTTCTCATTTACCCACCGCGCACACCCTTAACACAGTCGACCTATATTTGCCTTACCAGTCATCCGATGGATAGATCGATGCCATCAGCGAATTGATTGACTTTGGAAACCTGGCGAGAAGCCAATCTACATCTCATAATCATCACGTAGAGACTCTTAGGCCTTTCCAAAACCGAAGCCTTCACGTTCTAGATTTTTTCTATTTAGTAGCTTAATAGTTCGTGTAGTAAGTACTGCAGCCATCAATGCCAGGGTTTCAGCTCGTACCCAAACCAGAAAACTATTTATTTATTGCTGTCTGAAGCACTGTGTGCAGTACAGCCCACTGTTATATGTTTGTTCTCGTGTAGCTACAGCTGTGATTTTTTGTTCTCGTCTCGTTAATGTGCGCATGTATACACGATGTGAGATTATAAATTATACATTACAACGATGAAAATTCAATGTTCGCTAATGCTGTCGTTGCAGTGCGCATTAACAGCAAAAACACACACACAACTAATGCACGTATTATGAATATTAGCTCTGAAACTGGCATTAGACTGCTATTAGTCTCCGGCTGTGCACTATTAGAAATCGTTGCCCAGGAGATACTTAGAGCGGCTGAAATCGCATTATATGCGACATTGCTTCCGCGGAGAGCCCGTCGAGAGATCGTTGAGTGCACTGGGCACGCTCACTGGCGGGCCAGCAGCCTGGCCAGGTAGAGTGACGGGTCCTTCTGGATCTTGTCGAGAGTCCGGCGGCTATAGGGGAATCCACAGTTAATGCTGAAGGCGATCGTCTCGTTCACACATTCGCCGCGTCGCCACAGATATACGTCCTTTTTCCGCCTGAAATTCGTTGCGTTCGGAAATTTCTCGAAGTATATCGACACTTTTGAGCAACAACTCAAAGAAATCCACCAAAAAAAGGTTGTTACTGCTTACGGAAGCGTATGCGGAGCGCTCGAATACGCAATAGAACACAATTTTATGCTAAAATACAACTAAATTTTAGACTCAAGGCTGGCGCTGGAGCTTTCAAATATTTCACTCAGTACTTTCCCACAATTTAGGACGTGCTCGAAAAAGGCGTAGGTAATTCTCGTTGCAAAAGGAGTGAATCTTCTTCAAGAATAAGTCTAAAGGGTGCAATTGCTTTCTGTTACATCTGTTACAGCAACAAGCTCATCTTCGCGGTAGAGGAACGGACTTCCTCAGTCTCTGCCGAATAAAAGCTGCGAGATTTTCAAGTCTGAGCTCTGGCTGATAATAAGGGATGTTTACTATATTTTGTGCCTATTACCGCTTTTAAAAAACCTAAATTTGCAAAGTTGCGCTTTCATTCTTCCAAAGAAATGGACCGTCCTAATTTTTACGAAACTGGTAAAGTTTCTTGCTGATCAGTATTGACTGTTCAGCTCTACGAAACCTGTATACAGTAAACATTAAAACGACTTCCGGATGGTCCGTATGGATGGCTGATGGTTTTCTAAAGAAGAACAAAATGCTTATCTCATCGTCAGATCTCTCATTTTGAGAAGGTCCCGACTATATACATAGTCTATCAAAAGATGATCTGCCCATCGTCTGTAGCTACTTTCAAGCCAATCTTTGAAGTATTCCTTACACCGGTTGCTTATTAAACCACTGCGCAAAAAAACTGCCATAAAAGCCTTTAAAGGAACACGTTTCGTCTGCCAGATGAGAAATGCAGGAGTTGAGCAATGTTCGAGTAACAGTCTGGTAATTTCCAGATTTGTCTACGCTTTCTACCGAATGTTTTTTACGAAAAATTTCCAGACGGGTTTAAAGCGAGCGGGAATCAGTTTGGAAGCAGTTTTCGCCGAACATACAGCATGGAGAAAAAAGAGTACTTTGACTACTACTGACGTTCCAGGTTTAAATCTACTAAATAACCAGTTCATTCCTGAACAGAAAATCTTTCCTATGTTTAACGCTACCGCAATGCGTATGAGAGATTTCCCGCTCGCATTGCAACAAATAAAGAGAATTCCATTCAGAACATTATCATGTACGAAATAAAACAGCTTTAGATCTCTACATCTCTACATAGTTAAATATGGATCTAATTTTCCATGTCTTTTGCTTTATTAGACTTTTACAACTCTGCCTCTCAGCGAGTTGGATGTGGATAATTAGGCTGCTAGCAAAAGTGGATAGGAGATTCTCCAGCATATTCTTCTTCGCACATGCGTTAAACTCTAAGGCGATTTCCTGTATGAGAAAAGTGTAAATACCCATCAGCACTTTATGAGAACGACACTCCACAAATAAGCACCCCTTGCATAAGGGACGGGTTAAAATCTGCCAGGTAAAAAATCTTTTTTTGTGAAAATTAAAATCCGAGTGGAATTTTTGCACTTTAACCCAACTGCAAAATAGGGATTCAATAACACTGTGTTAGAATGGTGCAAAGGAAACTTCCGTAACTGCAGTGCAATTAAAATTCTACAGAGGGTGGTTGAAGTTGGAGACAGCTCGTAGATCAAGGTAGTGGGAGCCTTTGCCTCCTTCCATTAGAAGCCTTCATTTTCACCGCCATATCTGCCACATCGCCCACTATAGCGCTATATGCACTTTGCAAAATATGTGAAAATTTCAAGTTCTTTTGGCCTATTTTCACTCTAAAAATTCTAGTGCAAAAACTGTGAAAATAACTGCCAGTATTGCCACTGCATTTGAAAAATACCTGCTACCATATACATATATTATAGCTTATGATTTTTTTAAACGTAGGCGGAAATATAAGATCTGTAATTGCTCGTCGATCCAGACGTACGTGAAGACGTACAGTGATTAGAACTGAATAATTGTAGAAGCCGGGCAGTCGTGAGTTGCGCGAGTAGTTAAGACAATAGAAGACAGCATTGTTGCAAACGAACACAGCATGGTTGCTTGGGAATCCGCGCGAAAATTATAAAGCCGAAAGATCAAAAAATTTTATTTTGGGCCTTCTGCCTTCTGCACAAGAACGATTCCTAATCTGAAGTCTAGCTGTATTCTATTTTTGAAGATGGATTTGTTCATATATGAATAGAGTTCCTTCTGAGGTCCCTGCTTAGTCAAAAGTCCGAGAGTTAAGAGTTACCGCAAGGTTCTTCTTACTTATTGTAACCTTGGAGGTTCGCTGCTGGGGAACTAATCTCATGTAATTCTTCTTTAAAGGCAGCACCCACGGAAAAAAAGTTCTTCTGATTTCTCTACACTTGGGATCTCGCCCCCATTTCCTGAACGATTGTAAAAGGGAACAACTCAAAACGTGATATTTTTCGAGAAATGCGAAAGAACCAAAGACGCTGACCGGAACTCCGCCTCTTTTTCTTCCCCGACCATTGAAAAAACGTCCGACCTCACTTTCGTTTCTGAGCTTTCTGGCTCAAATTTGGTCAAATAGTAAGAAAACTGCAACTGTTTTCTCCAAAAGCAAATAAGTCTTTAGGATTATTTCCCAGAAAATTCAAGCAGTGATCTATATCGGGTCGATTTTGACCCACCTTTGACCTGCAGACTCTCGTGCAAAGTTGTATAAAAATAGGTTTTTCGGAGTTTAAGGCAAACGACCGTTTTACAGTTGCATTGTAGAAACAATTATGCAGATCTTTCTGCTGAGAATTCTAAAATAAAATGAGATCGAATGCTTCTTCTAATAATAAGATCGGTCAAGAAAAAGGTCGGAGTACCGGCAGGCACTCCAGTTCTTTCGTAAATTTGTCGAAAAATATCAAGTTTTGTGTTGTTTCCTTCTGCAATTGTTCAGAAACTGGTGGTTAGATTCCGATTTCAGAAAAATTACAAAAACCCATTTTTCCGTGGGTGCTGCCTTTAAAGGCAATGTTTCATACATATCTGGTATACCTGAGTACATACGTGCTGCCGCACCGAGTGTATAATCCGTCTAACCACTGAATACTTTTAGGGGAAAACTGTCAACCGTTTCCGGAAAAAAGCAGGAACAGCGCTTTTTTGGAGTGTGCGAGCCCTACTGAATAGTGACATGTCAAAGCAAAAACAACTGAAGCAATACTCATTCATTTATCCTGTTTTAACACGTCATCCTAATACATCAACTCGTACACTAGTTTTAAACAAGTCGTTTTATTCGGTTTTTTTTTCAAAAACGGTGGGGGTTTCAGGTGGAACTTTTGTTGTGGTTAGAAGGAACCATTACGCGGGCTCGACAGCAAATGTGCAGAAACTCTGTTTCGCGGAACATTTCCTTTAAGTCCCACACTTCCTACTCCCCTTTCTAAAGAAGCATTGGCTTTAGAGCACCTCCTTCACCGCTTACAAAGTTGTCCGGTAGGGGACCGTGTAAAACAAAATACAGGACCCTCGACACTTGGTCTCCTTGAAGCATATTTTCTGAATCAGCTAGCTAAAACGTCTGCATATGTTTTGTCCTGTGCGAATACAAAGTGAAGTTTTGCATCCAAGAATGATGTATTTTTCGTTTCTAGCGACCACCTTCACTTTTTGCACTTCCCTTGTGAGCAGTTTCTCTCCGTTGATGTTTCTTCAACGAACATAATCTTGCAGGCAGTCCTCATTTCTGGCCCCACTTCATTATTCTTTCAGAAATGTGGAAAAAAAACTATCGGATATTTTTGCAAAAAATAGCCCCATTCTCGTTCAGACCAAAAAGACTACTCAAAGAAAGGGTAACTGATCAGAGTTGGTATTATGATGTATTTGGTCATGAGCCATAAGGTACGGGGTGAGCTTCTCAAGTGTATATTCACGTCTGCTGAAGGCCTCCCTTTAAGGAGCTATATACTATAGTTATGAAAATGAACTGAATCAATATCCTGCGTTCTCGCAGCATCGTGACATACTGCTGATGATAATTCGGAGTCTATTCTTCCCGAGTTTCGATATATGGTAATGCGCCATTATAGACCTAAATCAGGCTTTTCATACTCGCAACTGAGCGGTTACCCTTTGCTTGTTGACCGATAATAAGAAGCAGCATTTTGCACCTGTATAACCTAGTAAATGGATACGTTAACAAAAAAAAACATCTTTTTCATTTCTTCCGACACCACCGCATCGTCAAAACGAATTTAAACACTAGCGGGAGGCGCAGAATCGCTGTCGCTTACATCATCTGTTGTCCGAGTTAGATCGTCTTGGTCTTCTTCAACGAGGACATCTTCTTCGCTTTCGATGTTTAGGCTACCATACATTGGTTCGGGTAAAATTGACGAATAACTTTCAGTCACCTGTTCCTACCTTTATGGAGTCCGAGTAATTTCGCATGATTCAAACTCTCCCATCAAATACTTCGGGCAGAACATCTTCAACGTTCAACAACAGTGTGATCAGCAAAATGGGCAGACAAAAACGTTCCTCTCTGCCAACGTCAGTGTTTGTTTCAATTTGTTTTTTAGGTTCAGTGAAATGACTGCGCAAAATGCAGTGAACTCTGTTCCATTTGTTATACATATTGCAAAAAAACTATTCTGCTTTGAGCATTTCGTTATGGTTTATTATATATGCGAATAAACATGAGATCATCATGTTTTCCGCCAATATAGCTATTTCCACTGAAAAAAAAACGCCTTCCGGTGGAAATACAAGCATTTACAGTGGAAATTGCTATCCAGTAAGCAATCTACTAGTGGAAAAACGTTTCCACCGGAAACATTCTCACAGCATCAGGACCCGTGTCCAACATAGCTATTTCCACTGGAAGACCGCGTGTTTCCTCCCACTGCTAATTTTTATTGGATATAGCCCCAGAAATGACTATACCTGGATGGCTAAAGTTCGGAGTAATGGGTCGTTATTGAGTGTTCTACTACCCTCAAATAGTTTGTTTTGCAGAAGATTTGTTCATATAGCCAAGTAGGAAAGTTTTTCAAATAACTCAATGTTTTCCTGAGGAAGACACAAACGTTTATGTGAGCCGAGAAAGGGGCTCCTGACCTCGTTGCTTCTCCTTGAAACATGTTAATGCTCGAGTACATTGCTGGTAATGAAACGGGTCAATGCTTATCAAAACCACTCCGAATTATCATCAGCACTATCGCGATGCTGCGAGAATGCGGGACATTGATTCAACTCATTCTGATGCACTACCTAGAAGAAAAATAGACTCTATCACGGAAAAACGTCTATAACTCCATAAGGAGAGGCCTTCAGCAGATATGAACGAAATAGCTGAGAGGCTCATTTAATGCCGTATATGGTCAAATACGTTCCAATACCAACCCGGAACCGATCAAATATCCTTTCCTCTAAAAATAAGACAAATGTTGATGGGAGTCAAGAGCTGTTGGTAGAATACTGCTACGCAAGACTTGTTTGATATGGCGCTCTGACATTTCAATACTGGTACTTTTCGCCCACTGCCATGTCTCGAAATTGCAACTGAATTCTTTATGGGAAACGTTATGCATCGCTAAAGGGCCTTTTACACTTCTTCTGTGGCAAAAGTTGCAGCAGATAAACACAAGCACCGACGTCATTGTGACGTCGCCTTCACTTGTCGCCACTTGACGCTCCAAAGCTTTTTAGCTTCCTGGGCATCTGACATTTAGCTAGCTTGGCGGTAGCGAAACCGGGTGGTTAAGGAAGTTTTTCCCAGAGAAGATTTTACCTTTTCTTTCTGGATGGGCCACACCTCTCACCTGCTATCACTATAGTCATAGCATAATTTGCTCTTTTCCAACCAAACAATGTGGATTCACCGCTGTAAACTGCGACTTTTGACCTCGCAAATGTTTGGTAAACTGCATTCTGTTAGGCTAGGTAGCCAGCATACTATAGAGTAAGAGATGGTATTGAATTGTCATGTACATAAAGTTTAGCATCAAATTTGAGAATCTCCAAATCTGCGAGAAGAATTCACGGATTTCCATACAAACAAAAATCCCAGCAGAACCCCGATGGGCCTAAATAATGGGTGGACAAGTTGACAGTAAACCAAAACGCTCTCTTACATACTCGCTTATAAACTGCACTCATTGGTTAGTTTTCTCTTACGCTAAAAAACGGACGACAGCCTGTGGCTTATAGTCCGGTGTGGGCTATAGTCCAGCGGTAACCACTGTTCGTTGTGCCGTTCTTTAGCTTACGATACAACTACTAGCACTAAGTGGATATCGCTACTGGCAGCGGCACCGATATCTTCTGTGCCGCGTACACGATAGATATTTCTCCTGGAAGATCGGAGCGACTAGGACGTCATCAGCGTCCCCAAGATCTTCCAAAAAAGTTCGAAGGCGCTTTTCGTTGACGAAATTACAAAGAAAAACTCGGTGAAGGTGAACCCGCAGAAGTTTGTTGTCGTACAGAGGGAATGCGTTCGTTTCATAAATCGCAGGCAACAGCTTCCACCTCTGACATAAAAGCGTCTGCGAGCTGTGCAATTCTGCGTTCTTCTGCGCTCTTGATCGCTTGCAGCTTGTATTCCCCAGCATAAGACTCCTTTCTCTTTACTACATCTATCGTCCACAAAAATAAAAGGGTGGGTACAGCGAAAGTGGTATCTATGTATTTAGTGCAAAATTGCCAACCAGTGGGCAAAAAAATTAATAGTGCGGGCTATTGTCTGGTTTTTTTTAGGGTAGCTTCAAAATGTCTTCTATACGAGGGTGTTCTGGTTTTGAAGCTGCAGAAAAGAGCTCCTAGAATTCTAAGATCAGTTCTGAGGTATTTTTCGTGGAAATTATGAATAAAGTAGTTAAAGCATTGAAACCGTCATAATCAGACTCTAAAACGGGACGCATCCTATAGGTATGAAATGCACCCTACTGTGGCAGCTGAAGCTGCAAAGTGTAGCTACTACCCAAGCTAAAAATACTGAGTAAAAGGCTCAAATTAATCTCAAAATTTGAGAAAGTTCGTGACCTCTTATTTCTCATGAACGATTGTTGAAAACTGTAGAAAACTGATGTTATAACGCAACCTTTAAAAGGATTACAGTAGGAATTGCTAGTCTAATACGGAATACAGTTTGATTCGGTTTGTCTTTGCTAATCGATGTTTCAAACGAACGTCTGAAGGAAAATTAAGGCTAACTGCTTTGATTCAATATCCGTCAAAAACTTTTTAACTCTTTTTGACGGCATCTGCTCTTGGTAGGCGCATGCTGCTCTTTCTGTGGAAGCTTCGGAAATAAAATCGTTTACTATTCTATTAGCTCTTCTCCCCAAGGTCAATGTTCTTGAAACTCTGCGAAAAACTCTGAACACTATTTAGCAGTCCATAGCAAAGCAGGTATGAAAGCTCTAGGATACTCACAAGGGAATAACGAGCAATTCGCCACGTCTGGTTTCGAACTGGTTGGCCTAGCAAATAAGATATATCTGCGAGCTAACACGTCACGCTTGCACCTTCTATGCACTTGCACTGTAGAACCAGTTAGCCAGCTAGGTGTTTTTGTCTAAAATGCAGTTTGCAGAAGTCGGACATGCAGCAGTGTGAAGTAGACCGCGTCACCCAGTCGGTGTTACGTGGGACGGCAAGATATCCTTTAGAACACCGCCGGGGACCAGCAAAGGTGGAGTCAAGGACGATAAGGAAAAACACAAGCAAAGGCAAAGAGGAGTGAGAAAAGGCGTGCAAGCTGGGTTGTAAAGAGTTGCGGAATAGGAATTCTGCGTATGCGCAAAAAAAATTAGGCGTGGACGAGTTCCAGCGCAACCTTATAGTGGCGTTGAAAAGTACAACAAGTACAAAGTTACAAGGTGTGCGATTACAGAAGCCATTAGCCATGGTGCGTAATTACATCAGTCCCACGGTTAATCTACCCTCGATTCACCCAAACAGTGTCTCCTTCAGCGCGGTTTCGTGCAGTTACGTACAACTGCGGCACGGCAGGTTGCGTCGTAACTCGTCCACCCCAATGTTAAAAGGTCAGACGTGGACGATTTCCGACTCAATTCGCCGTGCCGCAGCTGGTACGCAGTTGCACAAAACCGCTCTGAACGAGGCACTGCCTGGGTGAATCGACGGTACAAACGCCACTTTCTCTCATTTGTGTAATTACACCTACGACAATTTTCCACAGGCCTTTCAACTCTATCATAGCAGCTTCTCAAAACGTTTTACCGCTATAACCACAAAAGCTGCTAAAACGGCGAAATCGCCTCTGAGAGTTGTAAGATATCGCGAGAAAGCAGTTTTCGAATAAACAGGCTTTTGTTGCAGTTATATAGCTTTTTCTATAAAGTTGCCACACCCGCTTACTGTGCTGGAAAAAAGGACATGTTCAGCGGTGCATCAACTATATGTTTTTTGCTGCTCATTCAGTTTTGTTCTATTTCTTATAAAAAGCCTCTGACAACCCGCTGAAGCGTGACAGAATAATTGAACAGGGAAATTCGTTGCAATTTCACTAGCACTCACTTGATGAGTCCGTAGTTCTCAAATTTGATGCAGATGTGGTTGTTCGACGGCACTTTGTGGATTATCTCGTACTCGTCCGCGTGCTGACACTGAGTCGGACACAGATTTTGAATGTTCTGCAATTGGTCTCGTTGGCTTTAGTTTAACATGCCAACTTCTCTGAAAGCTTCTGCTGAAATGAAATGTCGATTAAGGATCACTCATCAAATATGAGGGCAGCCTTGGCTGACTAAAAGAAAGAGCAAAGACAAGGTGGAATTCCGCTCTATGCTGATCGAAGGTCGGAAATCTTCAGGCATAACAAAAGGATCTTTCTTACACCGTTGGTAAAGCCACAAACCTGACAGCATAGCCACTATATTTTTCTAGCCATCGTGTAGATCAAGCACAGCTTGCACTCTTACAATTTGCAAATCGCGAGGAATCTTACCGTACTTCTTATTTCATACATCTGCGGGTGACAGCGATTGCTATAGTAGAAGTACATGAGGGGCCAGCGAGCGAGAACTGGTTCACCCCTCGCAAATCTTCTCCTCCGAGTTCAGTAACTCCCAGAAGATTAACAGAGGAAGGTTTTAAACTTCGCCGATCCTCGAAACGAGACCTATAGGGTTTTGTGGCAAATCTGATGGCGATTCAAAATCCGGACTTTGTTTTTGCTTAAGACTTATCGAAAGCCGTCCGCGACTGCCCGCAAATCCGAGAAAATGGTTGTTTTTCGCGCGTTTTAGACCACAAGGGAGTAGCTTAGG
>KN549773.1:47568-58835 GCA_000797555.1 Oesophagostomum dentatum | reverse complement strand
TGCTTCCATTTGAGCGAGAAGGTGAGCTTTAGTACAATCGATAACCCTAAGCATGGATAACAATGAAAGAAAACAGAAAAAACTCAACTTCTGGCCAAAACTGGAGCAAAGTAAGCTGATTGTGCCATGCGCGCCGTTCAGAATCCGCCTCGATTTTAAAACAGAGGGCACCTGCTCTTGAACAAATATAACATGTGCTGCTATAGGCTGTGAAGGATTTTTTATTTTGATAAGAAGTAGATGTAAGCAAGTTGTCAAGTTGACTCAATTTTGAACCGAAAATAAGTGTATATGGTGGCAAAACATTGTTTAGTTTCCCAATAATTCTGCAGATAAAAAATTCTCGAACGTTGCTACAGATGTTATTGTACTTTTTGTGAACAGATCCCCATCTCAGTTATTAAGCAGCCTCAGTTTTCTCATTTCTTAAATGATTTCTGCTTGTTTTAAGTTTCACGAGTGATCTTCTAGTTAGTATTTCAGTCGTCAACAATCTATATCTGTTTTGATGTGATTAGTCACTGTTAATGCCGCTTTTGTTCCAGGACCGCGATGAAGTCGTCGGTGATGAATCTGGGTAGGAGAGCCTGCAGGCTACTGGTGGCAGGTAGCGCAGGCCTAACACCACAAACCAGGACTATTGTGCACAAAAGCGTGCTCAGGTATGTGAGCGGCTGTTACCCAGTGCTGGTTCGCATTAGAACTCTGCACAGATGACTACGCTTATAAGAGTATCCAAGTTCAGTTGTTATCTCACCTAAAAGGAAAAACATTTGAGTCTTCGGCGTATACAACAAATTGGCTCTCAGCAAAATTCGGTCCTAAGGTTTCAGCGTGGAAGAATGTTTCCTTCCTCATGATGTCGTACGTGTAAAAAAGTCTGCATACCACTTTTTCCTCTTGAATTTCGAACCAGTATTATGGGAAGAAATCCCCTAAGAATGAGTTTTTTTTCAACTTCCTTATCTGCTGCTAAAATCATTTTTGATCCTTTCTTTCGTTCTTGAACCATTTCGGTTAATTTCGTGCAGTGATTAATCGACTTTCAATCTGCTTCAATAACAGAAGCTCTTAGGCGACGACTTACCACTCATTTTTCCACTGATTGATTATGAATCAGACAATCTTTTCTCTTTTTTCGCACAAAAACCGACAGTTCGCCCGCAATTATCATATACCTCGTTTTCCGAACGTATTTCTATGTATTAGCCGTTTAGACTTCCTCCTGACTACCCGGAACCATGGCCATACAAAGAAAGGGGATACAATTACATCGATGCTCTTAGCGATCGAACACAATCCAGGTTCCATCAAAACTCTAAATTGATTGTTGTTGAAGGCAACATTGGAGTGGGAAAGGTAACGTAATTGTTAACGTCAGTATACTTCATATTTATAGTATTAAAATTATGTTTTTCAACTGTTCTTTTTAAACTAAGCCGTAGGGACTTTTTGTTTCCATATATATTGCAGAGCTGATCTACATAAGACCAATTTAAGTGATTTTTAGAGCAAACTATCCGCTGAGCTTGCGGACCAACTTGGATTTTATTACATGCCTGAGTTCAAAATGGAGGACGTGCTCATAGATAGATACGGGAACGATCTGAGGAAATTCTATCATCTGGTTCGTTGCGTTTGTTTCTATATTCTAGGACTCAACGTTTCAGAAGATCCAATTGGCGGCTTTTTTAGTTTCCGGAGAGCTTCCGCATGCCTGATATGAACATGTTCTATAAGAATCCAATGAGCGATATGTCTGCGAAGATGCAGCAACGAATTTTTGAATGCCGTTTCGATCAGTATCTCAACGCAGTGGCACATATTCTGAATACAGGTGACCTCATACTGTCGACGAGAAAAATACCCG
This sequence comes from Oesophagostomum dentatum, assembly GCA_000797555.1. Classification (NCBI taxonomy): domain Eukaryota; kingdom Metazoa; phylum Nematoda; class Chromadorea; order Rhabditida; family Strongylidae; genus Oesophagostomum; species Oesophagostomum dentatum. Next base: position 56,965 of record KN549773.1, on the reverse strand, counting down.
GCCAGCCGACCACGGCGCTCATCGCGGCCGCCGTAATTTTGAGCAGTGCATCAACAGTTAAGCCCCTTGCATAGTGCGCGAGCTCGGCGAGCTCGCCAATGCTGTAAGGGCTGCCACGCAGCTGTTTGACTATCCCATTGCGAGCTCGCCGAGCTCGCTAACTCCGAGTGGGGGTTTAGAAATAGTAATTTCGGCGTCTGCGTCCCTACCCCATGGCCTCTGCGCCTCTTGGTAGAGGCCCTCTCTCTATCGCGCTGCGCTTGCGCCGCGGTCGGCTCGTGGGCATGTATTTCTCTCGCCGATTATACGCCCTTCTCTCATCATAGTATAGTGTTACATTCATTTCACATTCCAAGGCAAGTAAGTATGAATAAGTACATATGTTTCTATCAACAATTTTGCTTAGGAAATCTATTTGTAAGAAAAGATTTCCTAAGTAAAGAAAAACAAATAATAATAATATCATATTTCTTGTAGTGTTTATGTTTTTTTAAATAATGTGACTCTTTTCTATTGTATGCATTTAAGACAGGCACTAACGTTGCTCTAGGTTTCTTCGCTATCTAACAGCGTTTGACATTCGACGAAATAATGGTTTTATTTTCAAAATGTTTTAAGATGCTTTTTGGAGAGGCGTTTAAAAATTTGTCGGTTGTATAGTTTAGCTTTGCATGTTATCCGCAAGGTATATTTTGATTTATTTATTACGTTATTTTATACAAGTCTCTCCGTCTAGCTGTCACCGCATCTCTTTACCTCTATGATTTACTCTCCATATTTTTCGTTCGTTTCCAGGTTTCTTACCTTTAATATTGCCATCTTTCTGAGTTAAACTGAGTCAAATTAGGTTCTGAAATAGATTTTTTCAGGTCAAGGAGTTGTCTTGGAGCGCACTCCCTACTCAGACTTTATCTTCGTGAATGCCATGCGAAGTAAAAATTATGTAGGACATGAATGTGAGTAGTAAAGTACAAATTTATTTGTTAAGATATTTCAATCATGGAATTCTTTATGAAAGCGTAAGTTCGCAGAGATAATGTATACAGGTTTCTATTAGATAGGCACAAAAATCTTATAGGATTTTTGCATGCAGGCGCTTTATCTCTTGGCATATATAAGAGAGTACGTTCGTGGAATGGATATTATAGAGGTACCATGTGCTTACCATCAAAGGTTTTCGAAATGCTTCTGCTCATAACAGTCAGGTAATGTGAAGTGAAATTCAAAAGCGGTGTTTTGAGAAATTTTCTCCGGCGAGCTGCATTAATCGTCTGCAACCACAACTTCGAAAGATGACATGTACTCTTATGCAGTCTCTTGCCGCTCCATACTTCGGTATTTCTAACTATGTTGTTTCAGAAGTTAGAGACTATTATATTTTGACCATGGCTTACCGAAACATTTCCGTTAACTTCTCCTGTCAGAATGAATTGAGAAGCTATTGCATTCTATTTTCGCATATTGCTTGCTATGTAGTGTCGGACTGCCACTTGATCTGGGATTAATACCAGCACCTAGGCGAGAAAATCTTAACAAAATTCATCTCTTCAAAATTTAGATCATCGCCAAATTTTGGTTCCTGATCAAAGTGTCTATTGATAATATTGCAAACAGAGGTCCTCATATAAAAGGAGAGGGTTACTGTTATGTGGGGATAAGTTATCTAGTTAACTAGCTAGATGTGATGTCAATTTAATATATTGCATCAGTTGTAGATCTGCTAGAAACTGCTGTCTCGGTATATTCAACTATTATAGTTCGATATTCACAGCCGAAATAACCATTTATTTGTTACAGATCTGAAATACTATTATTATGTGCGAAAAGGTGCACTACCGCAATTGCACTTTTGGCCCCATCTAGTCGTCTACCTCGATGCTCCTGTACATAAATGTCTCGAGAATATCAAAGCCCGAGGGAATGTGAGCATTCTGCTTCTTATTTCATTCCATTGCTCTCTACCGTAAAGGTTTTGCTATCCCTGAATTAAGGCCGACGAAATTGCCGCAGTGGATGAGAAGTATCTGAAGACAATTGAAGATTCGTACAAAGATTCCCTCAAGGAGTATAGGTCAGTTTGAAGAGCCTGATATTTGCTCCCCTTTCCGTTTAGTGAACATTTCGCATAGGATTAAATGTGCTCATTATTTAGAAGACATTCAAAAATTCTGGCGTACGACTGGACTCGTCCCGGTGATGCCGACACTGTTGTTGAAGATATTGAGCGGATGGACTTTGACTTTTTCGAGTGGCATTCTGGAGATGTGATGGAAGAATGGTTCACCCTTGTAGACGAAGTTGGATGGAACGGATGGCGACAGCAGTAAGTGTGATTCTCCCGTTTCTAATGTTTAAAGCCTCTTTACTGCAAAAAACTGCAGAATGAGTTACAGTGAACGGCACCCCAGAGAAGTAGCACATTTTTGGAATTTCGACCCCTCCAGCCTAGCCGGGTGGTGGACTTTATGCACGATCGCTGGTGACAGTTGCCACTCTAGGGCGTGCACCACATCTAATGCTCATTAAAATCACTTTTAGTCCCCGCTTTTCGCCTGTACGAGTTCTTAATGAAAGTGGTGCATATTTTCTTAAATGCTGAACTGAACACTCAGTAAGGAGCACGATCCTCACATAAGTTCGGAGTTATTGGCAACATCTGGGGTATTGAAAGTTATCAATCATAAAGTCATACACCCACCTTATCCTTCACCAACTCATTTTCAGCAACATACTACTGACTATTGCCTGTTCCTTTTACATGTAGTTGAAAAATCATTTAATAGTTTAGACATAAGAGCAAGTGCTTAAGACATGAGCGGTTGATATTAACTAGGATTATGAGAGAGGCTGCGAAAGTTTATCTTATAGGGGTTGATGTGGTGCAAAACGCTAGAGAGACTTAACTGGGAAGTATATGAAGCGTTGGGTCGATCAGCAGAAACGGCATATATGACCGAATTCACCACACACTCTTTAGTATCTATGCAAAAAAGCAGTATCTAAATGATCCGGACGAGTTGATGCGCTCAAAGTTAACAGAGGGCACTCTTTTATAGTGATGAAAGTTACTATTAAAATGCTTACTAATCACTATGAGGATGCTCTATGTCCTAAATACTAAGAGTCAAGTCAAATCAAAGAGTCACCATTAGGGGCATAGCGTATCATTGCACCGTTTTAACAATAATTTTCATCGCTATAGGATAGAGCCCTCTACTAACTTTGAGCGCTTGTAACTCGTTCGGATCAGCCTTTCGGATCCTGAATTTTTGCACATTTACTAGAAACGGTGGAGCGAATTGGATCGTATATGCCGTTTCTGGAGATAGACCCAACATCTTATATACTTTCCTAGTTAGCTTAGCCGGCACGAGAATTGCTCTGTTTTTTGAACTTCGTCTTTTAAATGTTTGTTTCTGTTTAATATGCACACAAAATAATTTAGTTAGCGGTCTTTTTTTTGAAAGCTGCGAATTGGCAAATGATCTAATACCTTGGAATGTTTTGTAACAAAAGCTAGTAGGAACTTTACTCTAAACTTGGCAGAAACAGACGAGATATCGACCTATTTTTCTAGAATTAACTTAGCCGTGACAATCCTCCGATCTAGTCGAGAGAAACAACATTAATTGGAGGGAAGTCACGGCCAGCTATGTCCTAGGAGAAATAACAGGTGACGGCTGTACTTCTGCTCAGGTATAGCAAACCTTCGCTGTCGTATTACTATAAAATACAAACTATGCAGATGCTTCCACTTACTACGTACTTTCCTAAAACTTGTAAATTCCAAGCTGTTCTGAGAGTTTCTGACAAAAGTGTTGTGGGGTCGCGGGTGGAGCCAGAGAAAAGCTGGTTATAAAGTTCTTAAAAATATTGCCTTTTTCAATAGAAGATTGAAAAAGCGTAATTTTTAAAAATACCTCTTTATCTTTGATTTTAAAACATGGACTTTTAACTTTGCAATTTTCTAAATTACTTTCAGAAATTTTACAAGCAAATTTAGCTTTGCCCCCTCCCCTTCCTAAGTCCAACTTTTTTTTGGCCTGGGAGCGGAGATCCCGCGATAAATTCTGCAATCGCCACTTCCTTGGCCGGGTCTAGTTCAAGGAAAAATCTTGTTGTAGCTCTCTCTTCTTGACCCTATCTGCCTTCACTCCACGTTTCCACTTCGACTGTTGGACGTGACTGTCGCAGCAAATGTTGACTCGGTTGACCCACGAAGGAATCGTGGTACTATCAGAACGCTCCGCTAACTGCGCCTGCAGATCGTTAAATTAACTTGATTATGCTTAAACAGCTTTATCACCGAATATTTGAAGTTGCAGTGGAAGACATTTTGCAGCGTAACGTCAAAAGTTGATGCACGGCTGTACGCTTTTGGAGGACTGTCTTCTCATGAGGTCGGAGAGCTTTATATAAACCCTCGAGATGCCGGACATTTCATGCAGGTCATGCGGAAGGAGGTGATTCTAGTCATTTTTTAATCGTTGAGTAGTTCCCAAGTATTCTATTACCTTAACATCGTCGTGGTTTTGTACCACCTGTTTTACGGTATTACTACTATTTTTAAAATGTCCTCAGACATTGCAGAGTGTAGGAGTACACAGCTTTCGTTAACTCGGCATGGAAAGCTATCCTCTGCTTTTTTTTGTTGAAGGTTTTAGCCATCCTGAAAACGTTGTCTTATCCGTTCCAGGATGTTTCGCAAATAATCCCCACCGAGTTTTTTCGTCTTTAACATGTTTTCGTGAAAATTTTCCTATAACAATCTATTGGTTCTGGTTTTTTTAACGGATAAATATCGCTTGTTGTAGCTAGTCGTAGGTAATCAATGGAGAAAATCCCTGTGATGTCAAAACCAGAAGTTAAGTATTCCGCAAGTTAAAATGCGACTTATACCAAGCGTCTTAAGGTGCTGAAATCTCCTTATGGTTACGGATTTATAACGAAGAATGGTGACCATATGCAGGGCTTGATGAATTGGCGAAATGAACATTACATGGCTGAACCATGGTGAGTAATCTTCAATGTTTGCTAGTGCTGATTTGCAACTTTAAAATGCTTACTCTTTATAACCTTAAAACATTATCTCTAGCTCTTCTGCGAAAGATGAATTCTTATTTGTTCAGGTACGAATACTACTACAAGGAGGCCTATTTCGACGACATGTCTTCCATGGAAGCTTCACTCGATCCTCATGCGGATTCCTACGATCCCGATTACGTCCATCACCACCACTAGCTGCTGGAGGCTTGATGAGATAGAGTTAATTGTAGAGTATTACTGTAGTTGTATTTTTGAGGTAAAGAGTCAGTAGATTATTTTTGTGTGGACAGGTAAAGCATCTTTTTTTTCTTCTGTGTCGCGCAGATTTTTACAGAGACGTTATGTCCAACTTTGCGTCTAAAAGCCGTCTTCAGAGGCGTGAAAGTAAGTAACTTGCTTCTATTCGCCGCTGTAACGGCCAAGCGCTTCCACTAAGTGATATGTTCAGTTCGTCCAGATGAGAAGTCAGTGAGACTCACAGCGTTCATCAATTTATCAAGTGTCCCACGAGTGCAGCAGAAAATAGCCAACATTTGTATTGACGGGCAGGTCACGGCTGACAATGGAAACTTGTCCAATTTTTAAATGGGAGCATGCATAGAGATGCAAAAAGATGTTTTATCTTGCATCATGAATGTTCAGTCAGAAATCGGTAGCTCCATGGTCAGACCCACTCATCTCAACTCGTCCGCAGCGCGGAGTCTGATCTCGTCCAAATGCGTCCCAACTTGTCCTCAAATAAATTTCATCCAAAAAGGTGTATTGTTCTGGCCATATTAAGGTTTCGGCTTTAACTGCAGCAGTTGAGTTAGATTTGAATGAAACCGTGGCTGAATGTTCCTGAATGTTTGGTTATAGTGGTCTATTCTGATGTTATTGTGCATGGAAGAGCAGGAAATCTTTTGAGAATATGGGCAGAAGCTTTACACAGTATCCTTAGACCCTTCTACAGTAGTAATTACTTTTAATAAGCATGAAGTCATCGTTTTGATCCAACTAAAAGCTCGAAAACTGCTTGTTAGAAGTGCTCTGCGCCGATTTTGAGACTATATAGTCGTTCACATGAAGGTTAGGGGCAGGGTGCAGCACCAGCTGCAAAACTCATTTTCAGCTACTAAGTCCCCCCCAATAGTAGATGCTCAATTACAAAGACTGCATAAGCCCAGCAGCCCAGCAGTACTTCCATTTTGTTCACAATACGATAGCAACGATGTAATTTTAAACGAGTTTCGGCGCGAGTTGCAATGGAGCGCGTTTTCGCATGGGAGCGCTGCGGCTCAAACTTTCTCAGACTTTCTTTATAAACTTTAAAAAAAACAGAAAAGGTGATTTGTAGAGATGTAATGTGTATAACATGTAATAGTACCTGAAGAACAAACATGCAAAGTAACATCTTTCGTTTTTGTTTCTCCGCCTTCATTTTTGAAAAAGATGCTCCCAGCTGGGTGTGCGTTGGAAAATTTTCGGGTTTTATCCAGCAGAACGCTTCTTTTTCTAATATGAAGACGGAGAAACTAAAATGAAGGATATCTTTTCTGTTGTGTAGGAGAAAGACCGCATGTATGTCGAAAATTGTGAGCAGAAATATTAAACGTAAAAGGAGAAAAATGTGCTTTTGTATTGGAGCGCGATAACTGCTATGGGCATTGACTGAGGCCACAGACTGAACTGAGTTTTGCGTTGTTCTGCCTTTGGTTTTGACACACCCTCTTCTCTACAAAAAGTCCTTGTAATAGGGAAATTGACAGCAGTACTAAAAAAATCGCAAAATTTACGAAGTCCTGTTGAATTTTTCCAACACTAGCTGCGCCCTGGTTAGGGGAGGAGATTTTTTAGATTTATACTAAAGGGGGCACGGGGATTCTTATTATATACATAGTTTGTGTCGTTCGAGCTTACGCTAAGTATCATTCCCTGGTTAGGTGAAATTCTGCGCCATGGTTAATGATTTCTAAAATTTCACACCTAACAACTTTGTATCGACTTTACAGCTCTACTGTTTATTTTGCAAGAATGCTGGAGAGGACTTTGAAAAAATCTCTCTGCTTTTTATTATAAGATTGTACGAAACTTGTCCAAGTGCATATTTGGTATAATTTGAATATTTGATGATCAGGGTCAAGCGTATGTTGCGACAGTCGCAGTGGGGGTCGCCCTGGGGATCCATCGCTATTGAGCCAGCTTCTGGGTACTTTCGAAGTTTCCATTCGGCACTTCCAAATTCCAGTGTATTTTGCGCTTCAGATTCCGAAATTTCGATTTCGGAGGTTTCAAATTTTTCGTCCGCTCATTCCTGGTGCGGGAAGAATTCCCCATATAAAAAGACAAGACTAGATTCCATGCTGCAGACGAGTTCGATGGGACGGCTCGGAAGAAAGGTCTTTGGTCACATTCAGTTTCTTTGCATGGGGCTGAACATACGATCGAGTTGACTTCAGTGAAGGAGAAAAAACACTTATAAGCGTAATTTGACAATAACTCTGAAAAACGAAGTTGAAATTGAAAGAAAATTATGTTGAATGATATGTGCAGGTAAATTGCAAAGAGATTTCATCTAGAAGCGAGGTGGCAACTGCTGTGTTATAGTTTCGTAGCCAGCGAAGCTGTGGTAGTCGCGTTTAACTGTTTTTGGGAACCATAATATCCAAACGTCTCTTCATGGAGCTTGTATCTCAAAAAAGGTGGGAGGCATCGTACAACAATATCCGGTAATATTTTCGTGACAAACAGGCGTGGAAGTCTTTGAGAGAAGGAACTTTCCAAGACGATGTCTAGGAACTGTGGCTGATAGTTCTCATTTAAAGGCAGCGTACGCCGAAATTTTCCTTTTTGAGATTTTGGTGTAATATGAAAGGAGACAATGAGCCGAATACGGATATGTCGGTGATACCGCTCAATTCTGCTTAGGAACCCTGAAAAATTCCATTTTATGCTACAAAAACGCAGAAAGTGCACTAGGTGAGCCCTCGCTTTACAGGGAAGAAAGGCAAAATCGGGCATAACTACTATAATGGTTGTTTCAGGAGGTTTTTCTCTTCCATTCCATGCCAAAACGTGGGCACTCAATCTAATCCAGCCCTTTTTTATGCCTACTGTTTTGCGGCCTAAATTGGTACTTGAAACTCACGCGTAAATGAACTTCCAAGGTAAGAGCACCTTATTGATTTTGGTATGGAATGGAAGAGCAATACCTCCTGAACACACCCATAACGGCAGTTCTGCTCGATTTTGCCTATCTTCGCTGTAAAGCGAGGGCTCCCCTAGTGCACTTTTCACGTTTTTGTCGCAGAAAATGGCGTTTTCCAGCGTTCTCATGCGGAACTGAGCGGTGTCAACCTGACAGCCGTATTCGGCTCGCTGTCTTCATTCATGTCCTACCAAAATCTCAAAAACGATAATTTCTGCGTATGCTGTCATTAAAAGATATCTGTTAAGAGTATGCAAAAAACTAGCTTAGTCACAAAGATAAAATAGAAAGGGTGAATAATCTCAGAGACGCATGATAGTTAAGAGTGTTGCGCATAACCAGCAGAAGGCGAAAACTAAGCTACACGAATACGCGCGCTTCTCAACTTGGGGACGTAGCGACACGCTTTCAGGCCAAAATCGTATCGTGACTGCAGCGGCGAATGTACACGAGACGGACTCCCAGCTTCACGACGGCTGTTCAAAAAACGCGTGCATCGGATTCCGAACTGTAGTGTTAGTGCTGGGACATTTATAATGGAAACCGAGCAGTCAGCTCAACTTATTGCCGTCGTCATCAACTGACCCCACTAGGCTAATGGCATGGGTTAACATCAGATTTCTGAGCGGTATATGTTTATGTAGCTGTACTACATTTTCGTGCTGAACATTCCGCAAATTTCACTGCATGACATCAGCAAAATCATTTCACGGAAAGGCAAAGTTTGACCACCAAAAGTCGACGAGATATCCGGCCTTAGTATCTTTTCCTCGTATCGATTTTTTTTTAGAATGATGGCACTTAAAGCTAGTATTTTCTCGTATGTACAGGGGTGGGCAGAATTAAATGCACACAGTATGAGCTCAGGGCCCGTACCAATCCCTCCACTCAGTCGAACTTGAGCGGTTGTGTATAAAGTGATCGTACATTTTCGGAAAGTCTTATAAGACGAGCATCGATTTGCTTATCACCACGATTACTTCTAGCGAAACACTTCAAAGCATGGAAGTTCATCCCTAGTGATGTTCATTCCTCGTTTAGATAACCATGAGAGAGGTAGAAAAAAACGTGTAACATTTCTTCAGCTACGAAAATTTATTCTACCAACAAGCATTAACAAAAGTTTAACAAAAATAGACACTGAATGTATCCGCTCTCACCTCA
>KN549773.1:28530-38893 GCA_000797555.1 Oesophagostomum dentatum | reverse complement strand
GTAAAAATTTTCACTGAGTGAGACGCGTTAGAATTCAACGACGCATATAGCAAAAGTGGCCCCGAGTAAACATGATTTTCGAATAGGGCTCATCCAGTGTGAGCCTTAACTTCTCCCGGGGTGACTCCTCGCATGATTTCTCGTGGCATATGCGTCTCTTCATGACGAACTTTCTTTTTTTGACCAAAAGGAAACGACCTGAGTTACCACTGCAAACCACCTCCGAAGATAGCCGCTGTTGGCCGCAAATGCAGACGGCAGCTTCAGTTTTGAATTCGCCATTAAAATTTTTAAATAGAATTTAAAAATTTCTAAAAAGTAGAGTTTTCGAATAGCAAATTATTCGAATGCTCCAGTATCTTTTATATGAATAATGAAGTATTTACATATACTCGAATTAATATTCGAATAATCTTTGCTCGAATACTCGCCTGTCCGAAAGAAAATTCATTTATTCGAATTTATTGAAGGAGTCTATCCGATATTCGTTTATTCGACTTTTTCGTGAATGTCACATATTTCTTTGGAAGATTTTCCAAATGAATTTTTCCATATTCTTCATTCGCTTTAAAAAAAAGTTCGAATGTTCAAATATTTCGCGTCAGTGGCGGTCGCAGAAAATTTCGTCGGACGGGACTCAGCCCGAAAAGAGGCGGAGCAGAGACAAATTTGGTTGCGAAATTTGGAAAACATCTGAAAAATGCTAAAGGCTTAAAAAATAAAAATCGATATTTCAAAATCGGTAATAAAACCATTCTTAAAATTCGACCTTTTCAATTTTTCCTGGCTTGTAGCCACCTTTCAAGAATTTTCGACCCATTTCTGTCAGGGAAGGGGGGGGGGGGGACAACCAAGTAAAAACGGCCAATTTTTTTTTGCTGCAGCCTGTATAATGGGGAAGGCTGGTCGATTTGCCCTGGTGTTGCGGTCAAGTTCCTGTTTGTTTTGCAGTTTAACGCTGGTAACAGTTCCTCTTAAGGTATACGCGGAAAAACTCGAATTTGAGATTTGGTATGGAAGACGAGAAGCCGGCATCCTGAGCACGATCGTGACTATAGGACTGCTCAATTCGGCATGCGAACATTGAAAAACAATTTTATTTTTTGTTCCATTTATTTCTTTATGGTAAAAACACAACAAATGAGTAGGGACCCTCGTTTAACAGCCCGTCCAGGTAAAATTGAGCAGTACCATCACTGTAGCTGTACCATGAAGGTTTGCTATTCACTCCGTACCAGAATCGAAGATATAGAACATTATATTGGTTCAATTCTATTCGAAGCCTATTGCTCACTTGAAACACACGTCTAAATGAAACTTCATGGTAAAATCCACTGCCTTAGTTTTGGTATGGAAGGAAAGAGCAGAACCTCTTGAATAGTAGGTACCAGTGGCGGTCGCAGAAAAATTTCTTTCAGGGGGGGGGGGGGGGCGTCCTCCCCTCAGACCAAAAGTGGGCGGTGCTGGGGCTGGGACCAGGGAAAAATCGATTGTAAAGCTAAAAATTATTTTTTGCAAATTTTGAAACAAAAAATCGATGTTTTCAATCAATAATAAAAATTATTTTTTAAAAATTTTACCTCTTTCCAATTTTTCTCTGGCTTCTAGGCCACTTTCAAAAAATTTCGGACCCATTCTCGGAGGGGTGGTGGGCTCGGACCACCACTGGTTAGTACTGCTCAATTTGGCCTGTGAGCGCTATAAAACGATGGCTACCCTGGCGTACTTTGTGTTTTTACTGCATAATGTCGCTCTTTAGCCATAGCCAGAATTGAGCAGTCCCACTGTGATAATTATATGAGGCGTTTGTTCTTCCGTTTCCTACCAAAATCTCAAAGTTGATACTCTCCGTATATGCTTCTCTAGAAACCAAACATCAGTCAACAAAAATGAACCTGAACACCGTCCTTTGTACAAAAAGCAAACGAACGCCCAGCCTCACAGAGTCCAGTCAACTTGATCAAAGTAACCACTCCTCACGAGGGCGGAACTAGCGATGTTCAGCGCAAGGAACAGGAGCCACATGAGGCCGGTAAAAAGGAACCCAAGCGATCACGGGTCAGTCAGACTGACGCAGCGTCGAACAGCAGCTCAAACCGCAAGGCATGCGCCAGCGCCATCCCAGCCCGGGGCACCTGGCCCAGGTGGTCCACCCGTGGCCACCAAGTGTAGCTGAGCCCCACATATTTGGCCACAGCGAGTTTTTGAACTTGTCATCGAGATATCGATTGCAGCGGTGGAGGGCGCAGAGAAGTCAGCCGGTCGGCGGAGATAGCGCGGCAATCGCAGAGGCGGCGAAACAGCACAGCAGCACGTGGAAGCGCAGAGACGACGAAATAGCGCGCCAACGAGGAGGGCGCCAGAGAGCGCGTACTGCGAGGAGGCGCAGACGCGTGAGAGCGCCGAGAGCGGTGTCGACGCGTGGGAGACGCGAGCGAGGCTAGCGCGCGCGAGGGACTGCGCGAACGGCGGAGGCGGCGACGGCGGCGCCGTCGACGGTGGGGGGAGTCCCGGCGGCGGTTGCGAAGGAGTTACGCCTTCAGCTGATGCGTGCCGTCAGTGTTTTCTCACGTTACGTCACCTAATCAATAGTTCGAGTATTGATTAGTTGTGGTCGCTTCCGATCGGGCTGAACCGCTGGCCCACCTGCCGTGTGCTCATCACTGGCTTTTTTGCATGATCACGTGGTTCGCCTTTCTTTTATCACTGTTTTAATCATGTTTAATGGGTTTGGAGCCTGAGGAATTATCCAGAAGTTTGGGTGGTCGTTTGGACGCTAAGCGGTGCACTTTTATACATCACGATTTGCTTCTGTCTTCCTGAACTCTCGGTATTTCTTCATTTCCGTATCTTATTTCTTATTCCCTTCATCAGGTTTAGTTCCCCCACTCTCAATTCCTGTAAAAAAAAGGATCTTCAACAAGAGTACATTCTTTCCTGGTTTTTATCGAAGAGCTGGAACTGCCATGGTCGGTATTTAACACATTGAATTTATCAATTTTCTTTTCTTAAATGCAGAGCTTAGACAAAGTCTACTATAAGGTTACAATACCTCAAAAACTGACGTCGAAACACCTCTTTAACTCGCCAGCGTACCCCCTCTAAATCCGTTTTGAGGTCGTGGTCAGACAATAGCCGGCCTTTTTAGCGCGCACACACGAACTTTTATTTTCAGAATCCGCTGAAATGAGCTCGCCATCAATAAACCGGCAGTCCACGCGCTCATCCGGCCGTGGATGCCAGCCAGCTTATGTGATCCTTGGGTGCGGAAATTGCACTACCTGCTATCTCGCCTGCGTTCGTTATGGGGACTTGTTTTTCAGTCTCTAGACCCAGAGCCAGAAGAACGTAGAATCCGTAGGGTAAAAACGGAACAAACAAGCCCTAGCAAGGTAGAATTGGCCATCTAGTTTGGGCCGTCTTCCTTACGTCGTCATTTTAGCTGAGCGAACCGCAGCTTACGCTTTATTATAAACTACGGTGAAGAGCACAGGCATAGATGACCCCAAACAGGTTTCTCAACGCTGCCACTGTTCAGAGCAGGATTTATTGTGTAGTGGAAAATTTCCTTCTATGTGGAATCTGGATATACAGGCATACATGCATCTGAAACATTTTAAGTAGTGATGGCGGTTGGAGAAAGCATCTATATGGAGAAGTTCCACTGTATGTCCGGTTCACTCAAAATAGAATGGTCTATTTGCAGTTCTATCAAAAAACAGTTTTTAAGAGTTTTCAGAATTTTTATTTTCGTCTAAAAAGGTTTCTACTATGTTCCTTCATTGTCTTGCCTTCGCGACGTCAGTTTCTAGAAATTATTTCCCAAGAAAATTGGATATGATGGTTTACCAGTGCAAACAGAAGGAAAAGTTGAGTCCGGTTGGCACAGTAACCTTCAAAGTTTAAGCAGCTAAACCTAAGCATAACCCTAGATCTACGCTTAAAAATAAGCTAGAAAACCCCTTATGCATAGGCTTAGGCTTAGGTTTAGCCGGTTAAACTGTGGAGATTACTGTGCTGACCGGACTCAACCAACTTTTCATCTTGTCCAGTGCAACGTTTTATTAGATTGGTAGAAGAGTTGTGAGCCTTTTTGGTATTCAGGTTTGGGACGGATTTCGTCTAAGATTTCTAGAGCAGACATAGCCAATCTATATATGGTTTGAAAGCGCAGATTTTCTTCTGTGTCATATGTTCGTTTCTCTTCAGAAAGCAAAAACCATCAGTCGATGGGAGTGGACAAAGCACCAGTACAACTAAACTTGTACAGGAGAGGAGAAACGCGATTTTTTTTCTACACTTCGTGATTTTTGACGTTTTATGCTTTGATTTTATGCGAAAATTCTGGACCAAACAAGTTGTCTAAATGTTTAGTATTATAAACATGATGAAGTCTTCAAACAAAATGTAGGTGGAATGTTCTTCAGATCTTAACAGGGCAGTGTTTCCTATCCCTTGTCACGAAAAGAACGACCAAAGAAGGTAAAATCAGTGCAAATTTTCGAAATGGTACCGACGTCCGTTGCGGATATAAAGTTCTTCTTTTCCTTTATTGTATCAACGTAATATTCGACTACGCTTAGACAGTTTTTGGAATAACATTTTACAAATTTTGTAGAGCATCCACTTTTACATGCACGCCTTTGGTGCTAGATGGAATATTGTTTTTTTACTCGTCAGTTAGGCGGCATGCAGAAATTTCGAGATTTTCCTATGACACGAAGGCGCAGCAGTAATGTCGAAATTGCATTACTACTGAACAGTGAGTCAGACGGTGGTATTCGCTCAAATGCTCTACCGAGGATAATTCGAAAGAGTTTGGTGAATTACGGGTTTGCGCGAAAACAAAGCTTGTACGCACTGTACTACTTTTGGTGGTGATCCTAATCGTAAATTCCATTATTTTCGCACGCCTGCTTTACACCTCTTCGCTATCACGGGTTTAATAAACGTACTAGACTTGCGATCGGATATGCTAAAATCTGAACATCTATCCAAATTAATCAATCTGTGGAAAACTGGCAGATCTCAACCTAATGAAAATTCGGGTATGCGAAGCACGTGAGATGGCTCCGAATGTGAATCTTGCGGTAGTGTACACTTGATTTCTCCTCTGAACTTTTATATACGCTTGAAACAGTGTTTTCTTATTCCTTTGGTTTTCTTGCTTTTGAAGGATTATCGTTTAACAGGAATGCATAGCCACGCTTGGATTTAGAGTCTGCATTATTTCTATATTACAACCAGAAACACTTAAAATGCAAATGTTTCTCTCTGTCGAACACTGTTATCTTTGAAAAGGTAGAGTGAGCGGGTTTCCATATGGGCGCTGTGGTTAAGGCAGTTATCAGAACGAACAAAGCCGGCTGTGAGCGCGGAAACGGGCAGCTAAATTTATTTCGATTGTCATTTGCTTAGACCACATTAGCTCTTGACGTTGCACTTCGCTGCCGTGCAAATTTCCAGCCGTTTGGAATGTTCGAAAAGCTTACACTTGTAAAAAAGCAATTCTCTTCGGCAAGTTCGAGAAAGACTTTCAGAGTTTTGAAAATGAAAGTGTTATTAACTATTGTTCTACCTCGCCATTACCTCATCTTTCCCTTTCAAGCGTTTTTTACGCAGTAGTAGTCTTCAACACTAATTGTTTAAGTTTCTGTTCGTTTCTACTTCATCCCCTTCCAGTTCTGCAGAATTTAAGAATGTAGTATAGTGCTTTTATGGACGGCAACTCAAAAGCAATTTTGCAGCAGCTTGTGCAGTTGTATGTCAGAAGCCAAACAAAACCATAAATACTCTGCGACATTTCGTTCTGGCCGTTGAGCAAGTTTATGACTTTTGTTTTCTTACCTTGAGTTAGTGTTGGCGAAAATAAACGGGCTTAATGTATAGGCTGCTTATTATACTTCGGATACTCGAAGATTTTCTCGAGTGAATGAGTATCATCTAAATTCATTTCGCAGTTTGCAGCGTTGGATTGATACTGCTGAACTAAATTCCCTTTGTTAAAATTATTTTCTTTAAGCTTCCTTAACAAAAGTTGTAGCCTAGAAGTAGAAGGTACCCTTTTATAAGTTCAAACAATAATGTTTTTGAGACGATAAAATACGCCAGAAAGGGGGTCACTTTCGCGAAAAGCCCAGGGAATGCTAATAGGCGCTTGCGGCAGGATACCTGTCATGAAACAAAGACGCTGATGTACAGCAGAGAACAGACGATGTCGAATGATCATGTTCCTGAAGCTTAGCCATACATCCGGGAATCCCAGGGCTGAGTAAAGGGGCCATTTGAAGAGTTTATGGATTTCCATGTAAAAATCTCGGTAGAACTCTCGGGATATAAAAATGGGTGGGTAAGTTGGTAGTAATCAGGAATGCTCTGTCACTCGTCTGTCCTATAGTTTTGAAAGAACAGGAAAACTTCTTAAAAAATCAAAAAAAGTTCGCAGGAAATGAGCTGGTAGAGCTGAGAAATGAGTTATGAGGTAGTTTTGGATGAGGAATACTAGCGAAATATTCAGAAGCGTCGAGGAGTCAGAATCATGCTCTCCAGTGAAAAACTGTAAGTGTTCTATGGTTGTGAACCCACTATACTGTTTTAATTTTTTGAATCTCCGTGAAGCAAAACTGTAAAACAGCTACTCGCAATTCATAGTTTCTTTAGCCTTTTCATATGCACTGGAACTTAATCAGCACTGTTAGCTTGAGGAAAAGCGCCTTTCTTACCCATCTTTTGCTTTGCTTTTCTTCTGGATTAAAAAACTCTGGAGAATATAGCAGCAGAGCAGTTTCTTAGCTGAACTCCAGCTATTTTTGTTCAGTAAGTACATGGTTAAACAGAACTTCAAATGTTTTCCGCTTTTATTATGGCATTTTATATAATAAGTACATGCCGAAATCGGCTGAGAACCCCAATGTTCCTACAGTCAGTGCATCTAAATTAAAAAGTGAGATGTTTTTACAGAGATATGGTCTAGGCTGGAAATCCATCTTGGTCTTACTGCATCCACGAGTCTTGCTGTTTGTGCGGTTCATACGGCATTTATGCTTTGCTAAGTTTGCAAAATCTCGAAAAATGCAGTACAGCAGAGGACACTGAAAGTTTGATGACGCGATACTTGACGTTACTCGGTGTATGTGACTGAAATGTTGGAAAATGCTTCATGACACTCTATCTATGCTGTTTTAAACATGTTGACGATAGGCTAACGTCATATACCTGGTACTCCCCTTAAAGGTCGCTGGTTGCCTTCGTAAAATGCGCTGGTATTGTTTTCTGAAAAGAAATTTTCAGTCATCTCTTCTTTTTTTCTATGGAAGAACGTGCAGCTGCAGAGACTGAATGTCTATATTTAACGGTTTGATAACGAGCAGATAATGAATAGAGTTTTTTTTCGAAAGCCGTTTAGGTCACCGACAGGTGATATTATTAGCACAGCGCTCCTCCTTTTCCATTTCAAATATCACCTTGAGAATGCGGACTTGAGAACCACAAACTTCTACTTTACCGGTTCTTAGGAAGGTAGGAGAACTGAATTTGTGTTCCCGGCAATATCTAGCACTGAGCAGTTGGCAGTCTCTTTGGAGAAATAATGCGAGGTTAGTCCAGAAATTCTGAATGCTGCTGTCATAGTAGAAAGGCCTTTGTTAACACGACTAACGCAGAACTTACCTGAGACCGCTAAGGAGGCATCTGACGTGGAAGGTTTTGTATTACATATGCTGCTCTAGCAAGCTGGTCCACATCGTGGTGCAGTTCCTTAAAAACGCTTGACTTTTACGTCTCAGAAACGCTTCATATTTGCACGTTATACAACTGGCGCAATGGCGGTCCGAGAGAGAGGAGGGGAAGGAAAAAACTGAAAAAGGAATCAATTTGAAATTATGTTATTGGTTTAAAACCTCAACTTTTATTTCAGAAAAATTATAAGGATATTCTTGTAAATTTCATACCCAATTTCTTTTCGCCCCCCTCCCCCACCCCACCTTCAGCCTGAGGGAACCCTCTCCCCACCCCTCCCCGCCCCGAAGAAAGTTTCTGCGGCGAAACTCCACTGAACCGCTGTGATGCGTTAATAGGAGATTAGAGGAACAATGTTGCCCTTAGCTTCAAATATTTGAAGATGTCCTCGATTTTCTGTCCCGAAACTACTCGTTTTCCACTTTAGCAGACTAGATATTTGAAAAGTTAAAAGATAGAGGTTAGGGCCCATAACTGACATCACTTATATTGTCTGAGTAATTCTGCGCATGTCATTTTTTACAGTTATGTTTTCAACATACATAAAGAATCATTTTAAGGATTCTCTTGCGTGTTTTTTTTTGAACGAAAAATCCCTTATGTCACTGAATGCTTCTCTACATTTAATAATTCTTTGTCACTGTTTGACTTGTTAAACAAATGTAAACAACACTCTAATGTTAGAGATGTCCCAAGGAGAACATTGGCTGACCGTACTAGAACTCGACCTACTTCACAATTTTCTTCATCTTTACGTTAATTCTACGTTACTGTCATCTATAACAAGAAGAAATCCATATGAGATCAAGTTTCTCAAACCTAAGACGCCTCTTAGAGCAAATCACTTCACAATTAGAGGCTGTTATTCGAGAACATTATGGAATATAAAAAACAAAGAATTTAATGGCCTACTTTTTTCCAGATAAAGCTTTATTCATTTTCATGTGTCACCTGTTCCGTTTTTGTTTATTTGCGTAATTCCTCACGCTAAATATTCACCGAGTGAGTGTGTTCATAATGGCATACAAGATCAACATATGCAGAGATGCTCGTAGTTCTTTTATTTGACAGCACGGGGTAAAAAACGTTCAGTAGTATGTCCAGATAACAGTTTCATCAGATCATTATATATGCAACCCTATTTTGGTATTACAATCCCAATTAAAGGAGCGAAGAATGAGCTAATGTTGTATGCTGTGACGTACCAAGATATATTTGTTCATTCGTGTTCGAAATACGGATTCCGAATTGGTAACAGAAATCATATATCAAGATGAGATAAAATGAACCGTATTGCCATGGTAATATCCAGTAATCGAGATTTTGTCGCGACTTTAATGACTGGTATTTTATTGGCCTAATATAAGTAATTTGCTGATTTTCAAGGATAAATTAGTTAATTTCGCGCACAAAACTTCCTTCAGCTCGTGGAAACAGATATAGCTTCAATACACTGATGATTTCACCAAAATTCCTCCTTTAGCCTTTACAAGAACCTTTATTGTCTTGATTAAAAACAACGCTCAGTTCACATTAAATCTTTTACGATCATACTGTTAGAGGCACATTAGAAAAAGTACACTTCTATCGTACAGTGATGTCTTACTGTAAAGTTACGATAGTAAAACTGTTTTTTGGTGATGTCAACCCACATGAATGACGCAGTGTTGGGTTGTATTGTCGCCGTTTGTTGAACTTCTCTTCGTACCTCCTGCGCGAGTAGTTTTTAGCATAAGAGAATCCGTATGAGCCATAAATCTAGTAACCAACCAAAGACATCAGATTACGCATGTGCGAACTGTGGTGACGTGAATCATCTTTGTTCCACAGCGATAAATGGTGTGTTTTAGGAGCTCGTATCGAACGTAAACAAAAGAATTTTATGGTCCGACCCATCAAGATGTCGTTCAGCTGATGCAGTTGCCGGCAAAAAAGTTAAAGGCTCTTGCAGTGAGCCCTTCATTTTTTCGCTTCCGTTTAGTTCACATAACTATACTCTCAGAAACTATTTACGCTTTCAGTTTTTTGTTGCATACCATACTGTGCAGTTTTATCAAGGAACTATCCTACAACCTTCTACTTTTTTTGTGATATTGGGTCGTGACACGTAGGATATTTAGCTATAACACGTCCCAAAGGCTTGAGTTGAGGCACTCGTCCCTACTTAAAAACTTTTCTGTGGGTACTGCTGTGGTGGACATTTGAATATCGAGACAATTTCTTTAAGGATTCTGTTTATTTAGTTCGCCTCTGTCGGAAATTTTGTTAATGTGGATTTGTTGCTCATGTTCAGTTCACATACTACATATTGCCATGTAGCCATAGCCAGTGATGATTGTGAGAGTAGTAATTTGTTACTGGAAATTTTAATACTCATGCATTTTAGTTTAAGAAAATAATGAGCAGTCAAAAATCAGAACTGATATCTTAGACGGGACAAGCAGGAAAAAAAACTAGAACGAGATTTTCGTTTCGTTTTTATTTATTTGATGACACCTTTCAAACTGGATTGTAGTTTTATCAGCTATTTGTTATGGGCTTGAAAACAGTTAAAATTGCCGAGTATTCTTTTTTTCGAGGAGGGAATTGCTGCGTCATGCGCAACAGCTTAAACGTCGTGGATTTT
>KN549772.1:55102-66602 GCA_000797555.1 Oesophagostomum dentatum | reverse complement strand
CGCGAAATCGCGCGCGAGTCTTTGGAGCGATTTTCTCGGTCAGGAGTGACTTTTGAGCCGAGAAATTTGAACCCCAACCCTTCCTTGAATTCGTCTTTCAGAATCCGCTGAGAACTCAGGAAGCGTTTTTAGAACGCCTTCTGAGTCCTCGATTTGTTCCGAAAGACAAACTCAAAAATGGGTTACGGTTCAAATTTTCATGGCTCAGAACTCATTTCTATCCGAGAAATTCGCTCCAGAAGACTCGTCCGCGGTTTCGTGGACGAGTTTTCCATTTCGTCGCTCTCTTTCTGTTGGAATCACCTACTGCCTCAACTGCGAGGACATAGAAAGCTTGTACAACTCTACTCATATCAAATGGTTGCAGCGTTTAAGTAGCACGGAAAACAAACTAACAAGACAACTCGTCCCCACATCCTTCGTAACTGATCCACCGAGTACCGGACGTCTCGGCCGTTTTCTTCCCAACAAGCAGCTTACCGATGCTCTCACTTTGGCTTTTGGTTATTTAGCTACCAAGGTTTCATAAACTACTGCTGCCTTTAAAGGCAACGTTCGACCAAATTTTAGTGAGAATCTTGTGATGGAACTGTCTGTTAGGATTTTGGTTCTAGCGTGGGTGGTAGCGATCGCAAGAAGTTGCTCTTTTGAGTAGTTTTGTAAAACAGTTATCACTAGTTAGCTGTACAGTTAATATAATACTCTTTTCAAAAAATGAAGTAACATATCCTTCATGAGCTCGTGAAGTATATTTGACAACACGAGTCAACTGGATTCGTCTAGGAGCTGCACTACGAGACGGCAACCTGGCCGTCTGTTGCGAACCTGAGCGCTACACCCGTTCTTACTAAGGTTTTCTTGCAAGGAAGACAGGAATTTCTCTTGATTTTGAGACGTACCTTATATGAAGAATAGCAAATGTGTCATTTTAGTACGTCTAAAAACAAAGCCGAATACAAGAAGCCGTGTTTTTTTTTTTTAAGATAAGGCAAGTGGTTAGTGGTCTGCTTGTGTAGTCTCGGTCTTGGTCTGCTTGTGTAGTCTAAGTTTAACCAGAAGTTTCCACTTTATGTTTATAGTAAAAAATTCCTACGTTTTTACTCCATGCTTTTGATGCTCATGGCTTATGAAGTGCTCAGACTGTTGCGGCGTATTCGCCGCAAGAGGATAAGTCGTCCAAGGTCTACAATCATGTACACCGTCTACGGTGACGTTTTTTTTGAGGAGAGGGGAGGGAGGAACCTAATTTTTAAAAGTTTCTCTTCTACTATATTAGCACACATTTTTCTACCTGTTTTTTAAAGGAAGCTACCCAAGTGTGTGGAGCTGAATTCAGTAAAAACAAATCAACCTACTGTTTGAAGTCGCCGTCCTTTTTGTTCTTCATTTTGCGAACATCTCGCAAAAGTACTCGGGCAATTTTGCCAAAGGGCGTTTCTGTTCGTTCTGAAAGACAACCAGGTTAGGCACTCTTATTCATAACTTTGAAAGGACTGCATACCTGCCACTAGATCGTATCTGTCACGGGTGATAGGCCTAATCTTCATCTGACGAATTTCGCTCACAGATCTTTTGGCTCGCATTTTGAAAGCGCCTACCCAGTCGTCCGTAGGAGGATAATGCTCCTAGAGGGTTCATCTTAGAAAAGTGCTATTTGCAGTCTACCCAGTGTTTTTTTTTAAAGAATTGAATGGAAACTCAATGGAAACCAACGTAAATAGCCTTGTAATTTATTGTAAGTTGTCGAAAAATTACCCGAAGAGGTGTTTTCTGGTTACCTAGATAACCTCGTCTCCGCTGAAATCCTATCCCTTGACCACCAACAACTCGCATTTGGGATTTAGGAAGTTTAATACGATTTATTCTACCCAGTCTCCATGATTTACTGCCGGAAATTCTTCTCCTTAGCCAGTTTTTCCTTCCTGAAACACTGTCGTTGAGAAAAAATAGACCACTACTTCAGTCAGTTACTTTTTTCAGATTCAATTTTAGTTTTCTCGAGCCATTTCTGGTACTTCTGTTCCGCTTCCAGTAGTTGTACTACGCATCTCGCGTGTTGAGTCACAGTTTTTGCCTCCTTGTTGCACTGCTTATGGGCGAGCTTCCCGACGTCTCCTACGCTTTTGAGTCTAAAACTCTAATTATGTTACGTACTGTTACTAAGGTTTTATGCTCTAGTAATTTAGACGTACTTGTCAGTTGCAAATGCAGCCATCAAGCCAGAAACGGCTTGATCGGTCCAATGTTGGTACAGTTCAATTCCTGCTTCGGTGGAAACAATTATGGTTGTTTTCTTTCCATCGCTGTGTATCGTGTTGGGTTGGGAATGTTCCTCATCATCGGGAATATCTGCTACGTCCTCATCTGTGATGATACCACCCTAGAATTTATAGGTGAGGGGGAGAGAAAGTGTAAATTGTAAGGAGAACTTTAGAGAGTATAAATTTTAAAGGGTGTAAACTTTTCTTGGTGAGACAACACGAGGTGCGCGCCCCTAAATGGTTGACATTTCCACCACACGCGAAGAATGAAGGTCCATTTTAACGAGTCAGTTCCCAAAAGAAGTAAGGGTCGCTAGAAAGCCTAGTTAGCACCTCTGAGGTGGTAACAGTTTCCAGGATACCAAGAGGTTTCAGCAGATGCCATATACGAAGTCGCAACGCTGAGAAGCCTGCAATGCGGCCTACCTCCTGACCACATTCAAGGGCTCAGGCAAACGTTTCTACGTTTCTATTATGATGGGGCATAAATCTGTACAGGTTTTTGCACCAACAATTTTCTTCCTCGGAACTTTAGTTATTGGTACTGTTAAATAGCTCTTGTATCTCTCCCTACGCTGCCTTTATATTTCTGATCAGATCCATTTATAGGAAATTTTATTAGCATGGAAATATGGGAGGTAATGCAAAAGAATAGATCTCTAGATCTTGTCCTTTTGAGCTAAGAATAAGGATATTCACTATAACAGTACAAAGTGCTAACAAAGTTGGTCAGAGGTACCACAAAAGTGAATGTAAAAGTAGGCGTGGTGATTTACACAGGGAAGTTCGAATATAGCTGTAGCGGCTAAGCCATTAATGGCGAACCTTTACTTTCAAGTGGACAAACCTAACCTATCCAACAAAGCTTTACATGGCATGCCTTTGTATGTGGGCTACGTGGGCTGAGTACGTCTTAAACTGGCCTATATTCTTAAAAAATAGCAAAATGTAGCAAAATTCGTGGAATGGGGTAATATTCAATTTTGTGGAATGTTAGCGATACATGTGCGGTCTAACTTGGGTCACACATTTAGTGAAAATCATGCTTCAGCTCTGGAATGTCAAGAAAAAAAATAGCAGAAATATACGTTTTCACCAGTTTAGCACACACTTCGGCTTTACACTGTGAAAATTCTGGTGGGTAAGTAAAGTAAAGGACCTCAAGATTTTTTTTGTAGAGAAGGATAAGAGCTAACATCCAATATAGCAAAGATTTCTATAACTCAGCTGCAAATGTAGACTTACATCAGTGGCATTTCGTTTACGCTCTCGCTCCGTGACAGCGGTAACATTCACATACGGCCACATAGCCTGTGGAATGCTGCTCCTCTTCAGGATTTCTTCCTGTTCCTTCGTTACGTTCTGTATCGACATCCGTTCGAGCTTAACCAGACTTTCCGCCCAGGGTGCTGTCGTTTCTTGGAATAATTTCGGCTGTTCATCTGAGTCAACCGCTAGCGCAGCTGCTGAAAGTGCGAAATGATAAGAAAATGGCAAACTGTCGCGGATATACTAGATTTGATCTACAATAAAATTCTCAACATAATGATAATTTACACCCTCACCTGAGCATAGGAGAGCGAGTACGGTCCACATGACCGTATTCCGCGACGCGTGCAGTTCCTAATTTCCGTTGAAACTCCAGGATCTCGGGTCATGTCTAGACGGCAGAGGGCGTGGCCTAAAATCTCGGATTAATTAACAGTGCCTATTGAGAAGTTGAAAAGAGGCACTCTTCGCCAAAAATATCCCTATAATAACTTTCTATACTACAGAATTTCCTTATGACCTCATAGTATTTGAAAAAGAAAGTGTTGGAAAGTGAGCTACTTGAAAATGAGCCATTGTGATTGTTTTTAACAGTCATTTTTTTAAACAGTAATTGGATATCTGATTTTGATCTTGCGGCAGAGATAGACAGAGAGGATAAAAGAACATAGGGAGAGATCTCATAGAGTTACATAGAAATCGCTTCATTTCGAATCTGTTGTGGGACTGATTTCTTCTTAAACAAAGGCGGACATCCTTAATAAGCGATATTTAGGAGTTAGGAGGTTTGTAGTGAAAAGGTTCCCAATTTTTTCTAGTAATCATGGAAGATTTTGTAGACCTAGCCTTATTGGGATCACACTGTAGAAATACTAGTTGCAGTCCCTTCCTAAAGTATTCTGAAATTACAGTTCATGCCAACATGAACTCTGCTCGGCACCTTTCGCTTCGACTAGGCGGTTAGGATTTTTCAGGATTCTTCCAGGCGAAAGAAGTGCTACATATACGCATAATCTGAAACAACTTTTACTGTTTGGATCAAATTTGGTTCTATGTGTGCAATGTACCGCCTTGCGCTCACCTGAAAATTTATGACGTATTTTGAAAATTAACAAGCTGACATGGCTACCATTAGGTACAATAACGGTCAAAAGTATTCGGGAAAGTTTTCTTTAGGCCTCTTTCAATAAACAGAGATAATTAAGCGTACCAAAGATTAGATTCAGTAAAAATCTTGAAAGAAAAATTTAAGGGGGTTCGGCAAATGAAGCAGAACACATTTTAGATTGCAAGTATTTTTGTAAGAAATGAAAACGATTCCTAATCGAAGTAGTCAGAGTATTCCCGGAAGTACATAATTCTGCTTCTAACTATAATCGGTCTCTGCTAGAGTAAAGCTGAACACTGAGTGAACGGTTTATAGGCCTCGCCCTGCGTAATTTCCATCATCTCTAGTCAGTGCTAACAGAAATAATGACGGTTCATAATTTTATTCTAACACTTTTGACAGGTACTGTATTTAGCACTATTCGGTATGCAGGTTAGCGGATTTGAAAGAAAAGCTTATGTTGCTGCGAAACGGGCGGATGAATCGAGTACATTTTTTGCTAAAGCATTGATTACTGTTGTTGTTTCCACAGAATGCTAAATGCTCACAAATGTGCACTAAATTCTGTTTCTTGTATATACTGCTTAAAAACGTGTTCGAAAATGCAGTGGCTAGAATGAGTATTATCTGTAAGGACCTTGCAAAAAGTATGACTGCTTCTTATTAGCTTAGATAAATGGATTCTGATGTCAAGACTTTTGAGAACTACGCAATATTCATGGGGCATAGGGGAAGAATTGGTGAATTTGTCAAACATGACTGTTAGCATAGCTTAGTAAATAATTAAAGTCTTTTTTCACTTTCAAGTCTCTTATGCAACGATCGAAATGTTCCAGAATGTTACGCAGGAGACGATACGATATCAGTTATTTGGGGTGAGAGCAGACGAACCGAAATGATCGAATTATGTAAGTCTCAAGATGCACGATTGTTACGTGAGATCTCGGGTGCACGAGTCGAACTACTTAGGCATATCGGTTTTCTCTCGACCGAATACATCACTGCGATCACTGCGGTCGGTGAAACTCTGAACTTTAGGGCATTCCTATTTAGGGTGACTTTTATTTCACTGGTGGAAAGTTACAGTATTTTTGCATCATTGACAGAACGCAACTTTATCGTACCACTAGAAAATTCAGCTTGAGTTAAACTCTGCATCACAACGATTATGTAAAATATCAGATGTGATAAAAGATAGCGAACTCAGTGGCAGGCTCTTAGCTTGCGTGTAAGAAACCTCGTGATTTTTGTCTATTTTTTATGTAAGAAGCTAAGTAGTGATGCCACTATTAGACAGGCTAAGCTACCATAGCAGGAGTGGATTTTTTAGAAAAAAATTTGAAGCACACTTTTATTTTATTGTTTGCTTCAGTCGGAGGACAATGCCATTTTGTCATTTAGTGGAATTTTCCTCGCAGTTGCGTATCACTACATCTTCAGAGAAGAGCTTCAAAGGGGAAGTTTCTCGTAAAAACGAGCTGACAAACTTCTTAAACTTTCTATCTTTTCGAAAATGACTTATTCACATAGCTGCGACAGTGTAGTGATGCAAAAGGTGAAGGTTCTCCTTTGTTCTCCTGTGAATGAATATGCTGTTTTACCCAGCAAGAACTACGGTGTTTACCATTCTCCTTATTTTAGCTGTATTCAAAGGTTCTCCAAATAAAGCTAGTGCTTAGTTTTCACAACCTTAGGGGTTTCACCAAAAATCCGTAGTTTCGCATGATTACATTTGCTCAAACATGTAAGAAGCTGGTATGATTACTGCAAAACTACAGAAGTGCTAAGTTATGACAAACGCTGACATAAGAACACGCTTTTGCACACGTCTTAAATCTTTTCAAAATCACCGCTGAACACGGTTTCTCAGCAGGCTCTATAAGTTCATTTTTGGCGACATATAGTGAGAACGAGAAGTTGCGCAGATCAGCAAAAATGCAATAAAATTTCACATCGAGTGAAGTAAAAAACGACGAAAATCAATTAAAAATAGCCCAGGAAACGTTTTAGAACTCACGAAGAAGACGATGGTCCGAGTGCGTCCTTCAAAATTCCTCGCCAACTATTGAAACCGTGATCTACGCAGTTGTCAGCTGAACTGCCGATGCAATTTCGAGCAGGATGAACACGAGAATTAGAAGAAATTCCGCTTGACGACACAGAAAAATGTAAATAACCAAAGAAGCGCTTTTCGCTTAGGAGAAAAATCTGAGACCTGCGCAGTTGTGCGCTGGGCTAGAAATCGTAAGCTGAATGCAACGATGTATGAAATGTAACGACTTACTCCATCGTAAGCGAAAAAAATCGGAAAGAGCCAAATACCACATCCTCGGAGAAGGGTTGTGTGGAGAGTGTGCAGTTCGAGGAGCGCGTCAGACGACGATGAGAGTCGGCGAGGCATTTGGCTCTATCCAGTTTTTCGGTTGGTATTCAATCAAACCACATAGTTTTATATATCATTTTGGTCGAAATTTCATTTCCGACTTACTGGACAACCGCGCTACTTTCAGTTTCTTCAAATTAGTGAGATATACTCGATCTTAAGTTTGCCGCTGCTTCTTCAGTTGGAACTGTAGGATGTAACTTATTTTTAAGTATACTTGTCCTCACTTCGTCTACTGGGATAGGAAGAGCAATTACTTCTCATTTACAACATATATTTCCTGCGTGACTGAAAGAAGGGCAATACTTGGCGTTTTCAGCTAGTTTCCAAGGTTTCTAGTGAAATGCTAATATTTTTACTGCGGCATCAAGGACTTTTGCTATTTGAGGGGAGTACTCATAACAATCCAGGTGTTTCGTGGCTATTTTGTCTCCCACTCTTTGTCTCTTGCTTTTACATACTTTAACATAGCACTCTTTATCGGCGCCAGAGGTGAAAGTTACTCCTTCTCCACTATCTGAAAATGAAGGTTGTGTATATTTAATAATACCTTATTGTAATACCTGCTATTCAGGTATCACAGTAAAGGTATCACAGTATTCGTTCAAAACAGCGCTACCGTAACCGTTTCTCATATGTTATAGCTTGGAAGAGTAATGGAGAACAAAAAAGACGGCAGAGTACAAAAAGCAAGCAATGCCAACGCAAAAACCAGCTGGGATTTACTCCTCATCAGTGGCTAATTGCGGGGAGACCACAATGCCCGGTGGGCAGATCGCGTCACAAGCCAGTCTCGGGCGGACAAATTGCATGTCTAGCAAGCTACTATACGGCTGTTTTTGAAGAGCTTTTTTTATGTGGACAGATGTACTTTGAATCATCCATTCTACAACTTTTCTACTGTAGAAGGTCCTTTCACAGGCTATACAGTAGTATTCTTAGTATCACTTCTCGTATTTCCACGAGATATTGCTGTAAGTTGTGGAAAAATGCGACTCTATTAAATGACACTTGTTCGTCGGAGTAGGCCAAAGTAACAAAGTAAGAGTGTTCCGATCTAGTAAAAATGGCAGCGAGATGGCACCACAAAGACGAGAAACGATTGAACTTGAGGGATAAGTTACATTGCTGATCAATGTAACCTATTGCGGCTGACACATTCGAATCATTTCGGTCAAAATCGCGGCTCCTAATTCAATGCGTAATTAGCTTGTGACGATCGATTTTCTGAATCAGCGTTCGATTACCTGGCAGTCCGTACACAAATCAGACCACCTCCTGCAATTCATCCGGCAAGTTATCGATTTATCGACCGGTTGCTGATCGTCCGGCCACCCATTTCTAGGATCAGCTTTCATTAATCTATCGATCGGTACACTATCTTGATGCTTACTTTGCCCGTTTTAGAGCGCTATGCAGAACGACTATCCGAACAGTACCTACTTTTATCGTTATATTTTATGATCGTTATGATCGTTTATCGGTCTTTTGGTTAACATGCAATTTATTTACTGCATCAGTTTTCGGTAATTGCAAAGTTGGACTAATTCCACGTTTGCGACATTATGAAGAACTAAAGCAGGGGATTCTTCCTGTTATCTCTAGGAGTTCAGCAAATTTCGTGAGGGTAGATCAATTTCACAGACAAAAACTCCGACAACGCATTAGCTTTTCTAACGGTACTGTTTGGTCTGCACCATTCACTCTCACAGATTGCAAATAAGAGAAAGGAAGAAGAATTGCTTCTTGATATGTTTAAAAAGTTGTCTCTAGCAGCTTGGACGTCATCAGAAACTAGGATCGATAGTAATTTGGCTATGGCTGGCGGTTATCGGGTAAGCGCAACTGCTAGTTGCTACAACTTAGATGTGGCAGGTCTTTAAATCGACCTTATTCCGCAACCGTATTAGCATAAACAACAAACCATGATATATGTAATCGGCAGTTAACCTAAGCTTATACTACACCTTGAAGAAGGCGGTGGCAACACCGGCGGGATTGTATAATACATCCCACTCTTCAGTCTCTGTCAGTAGGCCAGGACCGTCGCAGATAGCGTCACCAATGAAAAGACCATGATCCGGCTATCAAAAAGTGCTTCGAATGACTTTTCGGGATGTGTTTACACACCTACTGCAGCGAATCGTGGGCCAGAACACAGACGGCGCGAGTATAGGGCGCATGTTGACGCCCCATTCTACATTCCCAGCGATATTAAGTTATGCTGACTGCATAGTTCTTCTGAGTTTTGGATAGGTTGCAAATCGCTCATCACACGTGAAAAACTTGCTGGTACTTCCACTTCTTCACACTCTCATACTCGTTTCTATTTATGCATTTATCAGTAATCTTTTCTTTTAAAAAAAGAAGTGAAATAAATTTGCATTCAATGCGCAGTCTTTATCAAATCTTCTGAACAAAAAAGCTGCTGCATCGCGGAGGATATGGCTCAGCGAGCTATTCAGCTTCAAGGAGGGTGATGCCGGACTTTCGTCCTGCTTAAGTCCTTTGTAGTGTGCACGGTTCTAGATTGCATTAAAACCCCACCAGTGTTCGATTTGCCCGGAAGTGGATAGTGGTTTAAAAAAAAGGAGTTAATGATTATCGCAGTGCTAGATTGTGACTTTCAACCGAGAGTATTTGAGAAGCTATTATGGCTCTAGGTTTTTTACTGAAGTGTTTAAATGCTGGAAGTCGCTGCGCAAAAGCATATTTCGGAGTTAAATATATACCTTTTTGGTGGTTAATAAAAATTGTCCGAATTTGCATTAGAATCAGTAGCGACTTAATTATCTGATCCAATGAGACCTATTTTGGGTTGAAATTTATATCATTTGTGGCTCTACGATGCCTACCTATTTCGTATGGGCTCAAGCGATTCCAAATGTTGCAAAATGAATGAAGAAGATGGCATGGATCAAATTATCAAGCATTATAAATTATTGCAATTTATCCACACTGTAAAGAAGTCGAATGGTGAAAAGTGTCCGTGACCGAGTTTTGCATAGCAATTTTCCATGCGGATTAAAGGTTAACGACCGTGACAAAACGAACCTATAAGAAAGCGCAAGGGCTACAAAGTAACAAGTACATTACTTAAAAGAATCCTTTTCAAAAGTCTTGGGTGCCCTTCATAGGGCGGACGTTCGACACTGACATTGTTGACAAATTCGTTTTAAGATATCAAAGTCATACATCATTATTCTCCCATCACCTCTTCGAATTCTGCGGAATGATGAAATTTTCTAAACAGTGCAACAGCCGAGAGATTCTTCTGAAAGAAGTCACGTCCACAGCTTGTTTCAACCCCGGATGCTGATCGCCTCTGCTTGACGCTGCATTATTGCACTTGTCCTATAGCGCGAGATAATTCCGATTTTCGAGTTTTGTCTAGCGGATATTAGTTTAATGTCTATTTTATGGTAATACATCATCACTGCCAACTGAAAAGCGTTCACAACAAACGTGGATAAAACCAAGGATGAGGGACAAGTGCCCACTAGCAACAACTGACGCTTTCTTATAAAGAAACATTCAAAAACTAACAAAGATACATTTTACGTTACTTACAATAAGCCCTATAGATCAACTAAGCCAACTTGGTGAGAGCATAGATATGAAGTGTTGACCCGGAGACTCGATAATCGGTGAAAGAGCGTACGGAGACATGAAGAAGAAGGAATAGTACGGTGGAGAATAAAGTACGGGGGAAAGGACGAATGGTGACAGAATGATAGGCGACATGGTGTGAGGGATGCCAATGAATGGTGTCAGACAGAATGGCGAAAGAATTATCGGGTTCATGGCCACCGGTGACAAAACGAAGGGTGACAGTACCAATGGAGACAGAATGAAAGGTGTGCCAACGCTAGGGCACAGGACAAGAGGATCGAGAGCAAGAGGGCTAAGGATAAGAGGTGAGAAAACTGGAGGGGATAAAATGACGGGCGCCAATAAACGTGGCGAAAGAATAACTGGTACAAATACCCACGGAGACAAAACAACTACACCAAAGATGGAAGGGGAAAGGATAAGTGGGTCCAGCAGAAGAGGAGACAGGATAATCGGCTGAGATGCTGTCGCAGGATCCAAGATTACTGGGGTTAATAGAAGAGGCGAGAGTACAATTTGCTTCCGTCGCTGTGCTTTAAATTGCATCGTTTCGGCTGCAATACCTCGGATTGTTTTATCAAGCATTGCTGGCACATCTGCTGCAGAGACGTTGGAGAGCGATTTGTACGTCTCTGGATCGTACAGGGGTGAAGTCGGACCGTAGAGCAAATCTACCTGCTTGTTGTTCATGATGAAGTATCCTGTCTTATTCATCTCTGCAATCTGAAAAGTTATCATAGATTAGAACAATGATAGTCGTATTCTCGTGTTATGATTTCTACTGTCTAGAGCGAGAAGAGGAATATCACTAGCCTGCTCCTTATCGAAGGGCTTGTGCAATCGTTCAAAAAATTCTATCTTTTCTTT
>KN549771.1:21310-41187 GCA_000797555.1 Oesophagostomum dentatum | reverse complement strand
GTAGTTTTATTTGTTTCTTGAGAGAACATCTTAAGTAGATACTTTTTCGGTCATATTCCCTGAAATGCTGCGTTTTTTATTGCCTGTAGTTAAAAAGTAATAATTCCTCCGTGTCAAAGTTCTTCCTAGCGTGCACGACCTCAATCAGTTCGGTTTTCCCTCGACTTAGAAATTTTCAGTTTGTTTTGTTGACTGAACAAAATGTTAACAAACTTCGATCGCAACGTTTCCAGACTCGCAATCCGAATACTACTCGATAGCAGTTTTTCGCTAAGTTAGCGATGTTCCTGAACATCCCCCTACTTGGCGACATCGTCAAAGGCCGCGGAAGAGGAGCTCGCAAAGAGCCGCTTGAGGATTATGTTGACCGCATGCATTACTATGTGACAGGTGGGTTTGTGTAGTTAGTGGAGCAATTAGTAGGTGCTTGTTAATTTTGCGTGCAGTTCCGTCCACTCAAAAAGTTTTACCGAGCTTTTCTATATCCACTGTTCTACAAATCGATATGATCGGTTTTCCGTTTATCGTTGTGAGACCGCTGCTGTTGCGGCAAACCCATTGTACTTGTATACCTGACAAGTGCGTGCCTACGTGACTTTTGCCACAGCAGCAGAGCACGCGCACGGCACACAGGTCAGCTGTATCAATTGAGATCACGGTCCATCACTGTGCTGGCGCACGCGCACTTTCAGATGAATACCCGACACTATTCCACAATACACACCCCAAAATTTCAAAATCTCGATTTACCTGAAAACTTGTCTAGAGGGGTAATCCGACCCCCTGAGTCCGAAAATGGCATTCATTTTGCATGGTAACCCCGTTTACCCTGGGTAAAATCAAGTTTACTCAAAAGGTCAAAGTCGCGGGTTCGGCTCAAAACTTGCGCAGTGGGGTTATTTGAGGTGCTGATCACGAATATCACATTGGCTTTGCATACCAAGGCTATACTGCAGAGTTATGACAGTTAAATACCAAAACGACTGCTTCTGACCACCGTAGCTTTACAGTAACTCCTTATTATGCAAAGCTAATATGATATTCGTGATCAGCACCTCAAATAACCCAAGTTCTCAGCCGAATTCGTGACTTTGACTTTTTGGGCAAACTTGACCTCACCCCGGGGTAAACAGGGTTACCATGCAAAATGAATATCATTTTCGGACTGAGGGGGTCGTATTACCCCTTTAGGCAAGTTTTCAGGCAAATTTGAAAGAGATTTTGCAATTTTGGGGTGGATAAAACCACAGTTATTCACCAGCTAAAACAACAGTTGGCGGAAATCTCTCCACCAACTTTCTGAAATTATAGCTAGCGAGAAAGAAGGGACTTTCCTGATTCCAGCGGAATGACGGATACAAATAAAGAACGGGTTTATTATAGGTTAGGTTGCTGTAGACCCGATGCAGAGGCGCATACTGTCTCCTCAAGTAGTCTGCGAACACACAAAGTTTGGCGGAGACGACAATCGATCGACCGCTAGGCATCTTTAACCACGCACTGCAACGCGTCCCAACGTGTCCACCGGGATGTGTGTGTCCGCGGACTGTTAGAGGGAGAGTATTCAGGCCGTCCTATGCCGCACATTGAGTGACCGCGCGTTCATCCAGTAACTCCTTTCGAGTAGTCGAGTAATCACAAATTTTGAGGAGAATCTGAGAATTTAATTCTTGAGTAAATTTCGTCCTAACCCTGAGGAAGCCGGTTGCCATGCGAAGCAGTTGTGGTTTTTTGGGCTCAGCAACGTAGATAGCTCATCTAGTAAGGGTTTCGGAGAGAACTGTACTTTCGGTTTTATGGCAGGTTGCATTTAATATTAGAAAGTTAGCATTTGAGTCCCTGTTCTGAGCTACATTGAGGTGGCATGGAGAAAATCTTGTATAATTATATGTGTACAGTCGATTCACCCAGATAATGCCTCGTTCAGAGGGGTTAGATGCAGTTACATACCAGCAGCGGCACGGCAAGTTGTTTCAGAACTCGTCCGCACCTAGCCCTCTAGCATTAGGCGTGGACGAGTTCCGAGACAACTTGCCGTGCCGCTGCTGGTACGTAACTGCACCAAACTGTTTTGAGCGAGGCACTATCTGGGTGAATCGACTGTATGTAAAGTTCATTTTTCAGTTTATATCCTTTGCGTGTTCGCTCTTCTGGTTGGTTCTAAGCAGCATTTTGGCAATCCTATCGACTGCTTCATCTCAGCGGAAGTTGACAGTCAGTCCTTTCTTTGAATCGCTGTTTACTTGCTGGTGTAATCGTTCATTTAAGAGGTCCGAACATGGCAGGCGTATATTTTGGACTACTGCTTCATGCAGGGGACATATCGTTACGAGCTAGGTTACAATGTTACCGGCCGCCCCGGCTATTCAATGACACCCGGCTTGAATGGCAGAGATCCAAATGACACCAAGTACATCTCCGTTAAATACTACCAGGTGACTTCCTTGACAGCCTTTCTTTGTTGTTATTTATTTTTTATCAATAGAATTTACAGTGCAGCTTCTTCCTAGCGTTTGATTAACGTGTAGTTAATTCTTAATACTAAATCAGAAAGATAACTTTGAATTTTCACGTGCTGCCTCTCATGAAAGCTGTATGGTAGTCGGAGCCAGCCTACAGAAGCTACAAAATTTTTCTCCCAGTTTTCTATACTATATGCTTAGCTGTTTCAGTGGGTGCCTTTCTACTTCGCCTTTCAACTTCTCTGCTTCATGTTACCCGACTTCTTCTGGGTCTACATACAGTCATATCTATGTAAGATTATCTTCTGAGCTACGGTCTGAAGTTGTTTACCACCTCTTGTTCTAGACATCGATATGGCTATGATTGTAACCGAAAGTGCAGAGCTGAACAATGAGAAACGTGCTAGCAATCGCGCTTCGAAGCTAAGCAACATCGCCGACTATATTTTCAGCTACTTCTACTATAGAAAGATTGCCAGGGTAAGTTTATCTTTGGCATTAATGGAAATGCTGTTATAGTTGTTATTCCACTACAGCGTGGGTTAATTTCGTCAGTTTTCCGCCTGCCAGCCATAGCGACAATTTTCTACGGCTGTACCAAAGTGCTCTACCTCCTCAACGCCATCCTTCAGCTGTACCTTACAACTTACTTCCTCGGTTTTCCAGACATGCACTGGGGAGTAAGGGTAAGCTCATTACTGTTCTGTAAGTGATGTCTAAATGCGACATCTTGTATTTCAGATGATGGTGGCGTTCCTGTCGAAGAAGACGTTCCCACGCATGATTGGTGGAGTACGCATTCCAAATCACGGTGGACTGTCGCATTTTCCTTATTTCCCATTGGAAGTTGGCTGCAATTACACTAAGATAAGTGTCATGTCACCATTTTCTGAATTTGTTCTATTTTGCAACGACTATTTTTAGATGGAAAATAACAACAACATCCACATCAGTTCTATCCAGTGCATGATTCCGTTGAATTACATCAATGAGAAGCTTTTCCTTTTCCTGTGGTTCTGGATCGTGATCGTAAGTTTAACGGTGAGTAAGTTCTTTAAGTAAAACTACTTATCATTTAGCTAATCATGATCACCATCGTAAATATCGTACTCTTCTTCGGATCGATCATAAACAGATCACATAGGGAAGATGTGATTCTTGGACTACTCAGGGTAGGTTTTATACGCATTGCAGTTTTACTAACGGGGGAATGGTCTAAAGTGGATCTCTGAACCAGAGGAACTAATAATGTCAAAAAATATCCCTGGACCTCAAATAGTAGCCATCTGTATGAAGCTTCTCCCCAGCCGTTATTTTGGGTGAATTGGGAATGTCAAAATATAAGAATTTATCCTTATAATTTGAGGCTTAAAGCAAACTAGACCAAGTAGAAGAGAAGGGTACAAACGTATAATCCCGTGAGAGGGGAATCTATCGATTAGCAGCGGCAGAAAAATAGAAAAGGGCGAGCTTTTACCTCGAAAAATAGCTGTTTATCGAACGTCTTTCCGCACTTGCAACTTCTTCCTATCAAGGACTCGGGAAGAGCTACACTGTCCGTGGTCTACAGGAGGTATAGGAATAATTATGCTATTGTCCGCTGCTTCCGTTCAGGGTTCTACGTTCTGACCATTCCCGTACGTATATCATATGCTTTGACTACCTTATTTTGTTTCTTTTTAACCTACCTTTCGGTAAAACACGCCCTTTGCCAATGTTCAGAAATCTAAACCTTTTTCACAGCCTTAGCTGTTGTTCGCGAAAATGTTTTGAGGAAATTGCCTGTAGGAATACTACTTCCTACAGCCAATTTCCTTAGAATAGTTACTTGACTGCTTCCGAATGCTCATTTAGTCAAAAAAAAGATGGAACTCCGATTTATCAGGTTTTAGAAATGCCTGCTCAAAAGTCACTCATAACGAAAAAAATCGCTCTAAATATATATCGCGTGTACCTGTGAGATTTTGCGGACGAGTTATCCGTTCTCTTTGTACATTTTAGTTGAACCACCGTATTATCGACTGGTCTTGAATGAGATTGGAGTAGTATGGCGCGCTCACTGCTTTTAGTCAGTGCTTATTTAAAGCAGCGCAGCTGTAGCTGTGCCAAATTCAGATGCTATAAAGCCGAGTTAGAAACTCGTGATGCATACGGCATTTGCGCACCACTTTTACGCGAGCGGTTGAGCATGCTTTGAAATGCTTGGCATCGATTGAACATGCCAGCAACTCACGGTCGCGTTCGTCCATGAGAGATCACAAGTTTCTTGCTCGCCTATACTTTATGTGGATTACACCACCGTAAATATTATTTATTTGAAACCCGACAGTTACCTCTGTTCGTTCGACGCAGGTGACGCGCGTCTCCGCCGATGGGCGGGATGGCACCTGTGTCGAATGAAAAAAGGGTACTTGTCTCTTTCTTAATTTTATTAGTGTTTCTACTAAGATTTTAATTACTTGGCTGTCTTTAATATATTGAATTTTTTTCCATAGGAAAAGGATGACCAGGTGCTTATGAACGACAAGCTGAACCTTGCAAACAAATTCGTGCATGGAGTAAGTTTTCAATCTACATTCTGAATGTCTTTTTTTGAAAACGGCCAATTTCAGTTCATGGGTGTTGACGGTGTACTGCTGACGCGTTTCATAAAGACAAAAGCTGGCTCGATGGCATGTCGTGACGTGGTGCAACGCGTGTGGCAGAAGTACGCAAAGGAACGCGGCGCGGCAAAGACGGCTGGCAGCGATGACGAATGGAGCGTTCCATACAGCGAGACATGCTATTCGGGTTCGTATTATCCAGGAGACTGCTCAGATCGTGCTAGTACAATATCAACTTTACTACAACTAACCAGATCGGAATAACTTGCGCTTTCGCTTTACTAATCAAAATTGAAGTTTCATTCTGTGATATCTTGCCAGTTTGTTGTGATTTTCGAGAATTTTAACCTTTTTACGCTTGTTTGAGCTGAGCAGAGAACTGCTACCTTTATTTATTGCTTTTTGCAGGGTGCTAATTGAACTTTTTAGTACAGAAAATGTTTGGCTGAAAAAAAAGAGTGATTTCGTCACTGGAATTCCTTTACAGCTGATTTCTATACAGATATATGGGGTAACAAGATTTCTGGAAAAAAAATTGAATAAGATTGTTCAGAACCTTAGAAATTCATGAAAAAAATAGAAGGAGCTGTGGACGGTAGGCCTTATCTCGTGGGAGGTCCTGTCCCACTTACAGTGTATGAAGCATAGCATATGTGACTTAAGACTATTTAAGAGTATCGTCGATTTCCCCAGCTTCGCAGTTACTGTGACCACGTACCATGTTTTTATTACGCGCCACTCCCATGTGTTTGGCATCACTTCCTCTGCGTCTCTGACCTACCTATAACAATTTGGAATGGTTTTTGAAATGAAACCATTTGCGATATCGGGGAAATCGACGATATGCTCACTGTGCTGTACCGTCGATTCGCCCAGATAGTGCCTCGGTCATCGCCGTTTAGTGCAATTGCATACCAGGCAGGGCAATGGCATCGGTTGTCACTGGAGCAGCAAGCGAGAATCGAGCTGTTTCTAGCCTTCTCACTTGCTGCTCCAGTGACAACCGTGCCGTGACAAGCCTGGTACGCAACTGCACTAAACCGCGATGATCGAGGCACTATCTGGGCAAATCGACGGTACTGCCTCCTCAAGTATTCTGCGGACGCACAAAATGGGCGGGGCCAGAAATCGATCGACCGCCAGGCATTTTTATCCACGACCATCGAAGGCGTCCGAACGTGTCCGCTCGAATGTGTGTGTCCGCAGACTACTTGAGGAGACAGTACTTCATCTTCACTTTTTACATTATGATGTAAAAAGCGAGTAAGCTTAAAGAAAGACAAAGTCGGCGTCTTGGAAGGTGTCTGGCACTTCGTAACTGTACACCACACGTCTTAGGTGTGACAAAATGTATACTCTTTTTTGCGGACTAGAATTTGTGAGGTGGAAGAGGACAAGCCGCCGAAGGAGCACCGCGCGTGTCCAGCTTGGTTAGAACAACGAGAATCAGCCCATTTCTGGTTAATTCTGCTTTTTGTTGAGCTTCTTGCTGTTCTTTTCCTTTCTTGCATTATGCGGTTGTTGTTTGTTGCTATATCTACTTCGTGCTTTAAACAAAAAATCATACGGATTGCATTCATTCGTGTTCTTTCTTGTCTTAGAGTTGATTTCCTTATTGCCGCTCTGACTTCGTTGCTTTTTTTCCATTCGTGGACACCTTAACGTTGTTTTGTTTTAGGAGCTAATTTGATCCTTCGCTATGGACACTTCACCAACAGGTTAATGTTCTCCTTACTTTAAAATACATAACAGGAACTTATCCGAAATAATAATCCAAGAATGGCAACAAATAGCATGAAAATAAACGAATAATTTCATGTTCAAGAAAATTTACCGAAACGAAGTTGATTATCGCTGTTTTGAACACAGCATTCGGTCCTAAAAAGGTTGTCCCATTAAGATGAGGACGTCGGAAGTAGCCTTGTTCATTCCTACCATAGCTTGAACTTCTATAATTAGCTTTAACTTCTAAAAGCGACGGTTTTCTATAGCTATTATGTGAGTCAAATTCAGCAAAAAAAAAATCGTAGAGGGATAGATAGACGTAATAGCTTTCATTCTACTCGTATTGACGTAATTTGTATATGCGCTCATACAATAGCTGAAGAAAACCGCCATTTTGGAAAATAAAGTTAGTTATAGAAGTTTAAACTATGGTAGGGATTTAGAAGAGGCTGCCCCCTACGTGTCTATCATAATGAATCCACGGCCATTTTGGGACCGAACGCTGCCTTTAATCGAGCTGGACGTACGCGAAGCTCCTTTTGGCATATAGCCCCGCCCACCTCACAGGCTTTGGTCCGTGAAAAGAAGAGTGCTTAGGTGCATTTCTACAATTCCTAAGGTGAAATTTACCACTGAAATGTCCCGGGCGAAGGTGCACTTTTAGTAATGCTGTTATGGTTATCAATGAAGAAAATGTCCAACACTGCTCTTTTACTTATCATCTGCATAAATCAGGTAATGGGTGCCGTTTCTGAAAATCAGAGGGTTCACTGGAAAGTTCTGAGGATCGTTTGTGGCCGTTCTGCAATTTAAATGTCCGAATTTACCCATATGGACTACAGTATCTTTATTCAAAAAAGTAGAAACAAGCAGTTTTCAAGTCTGTAGGCTGTTCTTTATGGGAAAGCTATTGATTTCATTTTCATTGATTAAAATTTGGATTTCGCATTTTTTAAGTGCAATAGAAATATAAAATTATTTTTAAAAACTACACGTAAAACTCTTTTTGGGTGATTTAATCCTTTAGGAGTGAGTCTTCTCGATTCCTTTCTTTTGTTTAAAGAGTGGTAATCCTTGGAAGAGGTCTGCACGCAGGTTTTCTTTCAGGTCTGCCGCTTATTCGCTACCACGACGCTTCTCGCAAGAGCTCACGTCGTCTGTAAAACAGTATTTCTATAGGAGGTATCGATATTGTATGGAAACACTTGCATGGTATGGATTGTGTACATAAAATTTTACTAGCGAATTGTGTGTTGAGTTTTTCTTCGAGTTTTTTGTCTTTCGTTGTCGAAATGGCTTTCACTTGTATTTTCATTATTAGAGAACTACTATTATTCGCGTTCTTTTTTTTTGCTAAAATTGAATGAATTTATGAACCACAAAGAAGACATTTTTTTCGAAACATTCATGTCCACAGAAAGGTACTGCCAAAGAAATACAATGAAGAACTGATAGAGGTCATCATGCACAACAAATAGACAGATTTTCTGCAAAAACTTGATGTACCGTAGATTTGTGTTGTATTTCCAGTCGATAGCGAACGTGACGAAGCCGCTGTGACTATGCTGTACAATGCACCGTTGCGCGATGCCAGACATGCGAACCTCACAGTTGTAAAAAATCGATCATCAGAGCAGGTAGCTACAGTTAAGCTGCTCACAGGAGCATACACCTTCTGTCTCACTTCGTGAAAGGAAGTCGCGTAGAGCGGTGGTCAGCGCGAGGCAGTCGATACGACAGTCGCGGCGCTGGAGACTCTGGTCGGGACACAAAACGCCAGCAGTCAGCGGGCTTCCATCGGTCGACCAACTTGGGCCCCGGCTAGAGTTGCCCGCGCTGTACTGCCGCGCCGACTGCTCCGCGCTGACCGCCTTACTATACGACTTCCTTTCACGAGATGAGACAGAGGATATTTCCAAAAACGACGGAGAAACTAAAACGAAAGATAATTTTTTGGTCCTGTAATCATGGAAAAAATGCCGCATCTGAGGGCAATGTTTATCAAATTAGTCGTTTGTATGTTAAAAAAAAAAACAAAAATTGAAGCCGACTTGGTTGCGTGCAATGTGTGACTTTGCAGACGACGTTCTAGAAACGGCTCCAACTGACGAGTTTCTCGCAGATACAAGCATTTTGGGCGTTTTTCTTTCCTCAGTTTCACTTTTAGGAATGGCGATAGCAATTCATGCGGAGCGTTTACTAGACTTATCATACATTCAGGAAATGATGTGTATTAATCAGTGTTCGCTGTAATTGCAGAACAACGTTTTCATGTTACGCCTTGGCTATTTGCCAGGTTCAGAGTAAAGCAGACAGTGTGAGTCGTGAGAGACGCAGAGTTCTCAAAACCGCATCTAAAATTTCTCTCTAAACCTATACCACTCATCTATGACACTTTTCAAAACTTTGCACGCGTCCAGTCTCCATTATTGGATGCATGGATAATACCAAATTTCCCCGCATTTCCTGCACTGGTACTGTGTGCGCCCGTCCTTTAAATGGTTAGGCACTAAGTTCTGTTGAATTTTTCCTCACAGTAGCTGCTCCCTGCTGTTCCTTCTACGTCACTGAGAACAAAACACGTATAGTCTGTCCGCACCAGCCTGGGGGTGCGAGACTTTCCTCCCTGGGCGTAGTTTCTGCCACTGGCCCGTTTAAATGCGTCCACTAACTCGTCCACATTTCGGTTTGAATTTGCATTGATCCTAAGTGGAAATTTGGACGAGTTGATGCAAGTGGGCAGCACGACCCCGCCTTCTCCAGGGTGGATAGTCTAGCACCCCCAGCCTGTCCGATCGCGCGCAGGGTCAAGCGTACCGGTGCGACGCAAGGCCTTCTAAGGCGACCTCCCCCCCCCCTTCCGGAAGAAGAATTTTCAACCCCCCCCCCTACTACTAGTTTTTCGGAAGAATGCAAAGAATCGCAACACCAGCAGCGCTAGAGCGCTGTTTCGCGCTAAAGCACAATTTGGCGCTTCAGCGCCAACCAAAAATGGCCAAAGTGGGGTTGCGGAAAACATGATTAAGTTTTTCATGTAGCAAAAAATTTGAATATATTCTATATGAATCCAAAGAATAAGATTTCTTCTATCTACAATGCAACAGAATTAGACAGAACTTTCAAAAAGTGGGTCTGTGAAGGCTGGGAAGTAGGGGAAAATCGATTTTGTAGAAAAAAATAAGGATAGGAAAAACATTACCACCTCCTTCAGTGGAGGAGTTTATGCCGACTTTTACATATCGTAAGAAACTATGGACCATGCTCTTTCGAGATATGTTGAACGTTGCTCGCACTATCGCGCTTTCTTAAAATTGTTACTGAGCGACGCAATGCCCTCCACGGTGCGACGAAAGGCAAAAATCGCGGTAGAGTCGCACCATGGTAGCTTTTCGGTAAAGGAGCCTATTAATGTCAACTTTTAACCACGCACAGCAGAGATCCTCTAGATTGTCCAACCATTGAGAGTTCGAGAAAAGTCTCGATTCCAAAATTTTGTAAATGGTTGTTTCAACCCTACTTTCAGAAAAAATGGAAAATCCCTAAAATTTGCTGTTATGTATTCCCTCGCAGGAGGAGAATTTATGTAGTATTTGATGTATTATGATAGAACGAAGCTTCCTCTTCACAGAGGTATATATGATTGCACAATTTTTTTAAGAAATGAAAAGTTAATCATGTTTTTATGAGCCATACTTTTCGGTTTTGCACGGTTTTCCACTATTATTCCCCTAGGGCATATTTGGGGCATAGTAAGGACAACTGTGCTTTTTCTTTTTCTATTCCTTTCCGAGTGGCGACGCGAGAGTGAAGCTCTTTTTTGGAAGGTTAAAAACCAGTTATACAATTCTTAAAATTTTTTTCAAAAAAATTTTAAAAAAATTAAATCATGATGTCATCGACAAATCATTGAAAATCGTGGATTTTGCTGAAATTTAGCCTAGAAGGGTAGTTTGCGGTGCTGGACCTGAGGTTCACACTTTTTTGTATGGTTTCTTTCACGCTTGGTTTGTAGGTTTAATTTGTATGGTTTGATTTCTGTGCGTCGACCCGTTCGGCGACCCCCCTTCCCCTGGGTCGACCCCCCCCCTCAAGGCGACCCCCTTCTGCGATTGTCGCACCATACGCTTGACCCTGATCGCGCGGTCCGCGTATGAGGCCTGCGGCGAGATAGCGGGTCCCATGCCTGCTCGCTTACAGTAACCGGCAACCGCCGTTATTGATTGAAGGGCAGGGGACCAGCCATCTCGTCGCATGCCCCAACACACAGACCTCGCGATCGGACAGGCTGGCTCGGACAAACTGTAGCTCTAGTAGGACAACTTTACTTACTACATATTTATTTTGTAGTGGCATACGAACGTCACTATTTAGGGATTTTCAGCAGACATCTCAACTCTAGTCAGAATGCTCAAAGCATGCAGTCTACATCAGATAACCGAAGCTTGCAGTACTGAAACGAAGTTCGCACCAGAAAAGCTAAGTTTACGGGGATTCGACGGCGATTTGATGCGAGAAGCCGACATTTCCATCAGAATGTCGCGGCCATAGCAGGCAATTGAT
This sequence comes from Oesophagostomum dentatum, assembly GCA_000797555.1. Lineage (NCBI taxonomy): Eukaryota > Metazoa > Nematoda > Chromadorea > Rhabditida > Strongylidae > Oesophagostomum > Oesophagostomum dentatum. Next base: position 29,837 of record KN549771.1, on the reverse strand, counting down.
GTTAACGTGAAGTCAGTATCTTATTCGCAATGTTCATTTGGTGTTGACGTCGTGCCGAAGCTGCTAATGTCGTGCATGACGTCGAATTCACGTAAATACACGTACATACGCCAAAACGACATTGACGCCATGCAGAGTTGTTCTGGCGCTCTTACCTGCCATTCTTCTACATTGTACACGAAATGAAACCCGCGTGAGGTACGCAGTCGGATGGATGGGTATTCCTTCAGTAATGCCTGTTTAAGTAAAGAACTTTGTGAGAGGCACTGCAGAGCTAATTTGTTGAGCTCAGAATACAGGGGTAGGAATCCCCGCAGTAACAGCCATTAGGCAGGTCCGCCCAAGAAGTCGTTCCAATCTTGGTTAAAATTGGAAACAGCTGATCAAGGTTGGCGAGTGGTCGCTAGTCGCTTGTGCACGCACGGTCCAAGCGCCTGGCAGTGTGGTTGCGGTTTTGGGTCGATGATGGACTGCAAGCACACCATTTGACAGAGCTTGTATCTGTGTTGTGGGCATGGCCTTCAGTGAATGGCCCGAAGACATTCTCATTTCATCGTTAAGGGCAGCACCCACGCCAAAAGATTTTTTAAAAAATTTTCACCATTAATGCAGCCTTATCATCAACTGCTTACGCTCTCATTTTCACGGACCATGACTAGTAAGGTGGGCGGGGCCAAACACCAAAGGGGGGGCCGGCAGTGTTTAAACAGGTTAAAACACGGAGAACTAGCGTAATGTTGATCCGTTCTTTTCGTTTCAACACGCTTCTTTGCTTTTCAAGTTACTTTGGACCTCGTTTATAGATCAAGGGAAGTCTGGCCCCGCCCACATCACTAGTCATAGTCCGCGAAAAAGAGGTTAAATATAGGAGTGCTCGCGCCAGTTTTTCGTTGCTTTTCTGAAATTTGCGTCTAATCAGCGCTTGCGAACGACCCCACCCTCTTTTTTGATAAGATGAATACTTAACCGTCATGATTTCACGCGAAAGGTTAAATAAACACGTCCAGGTGGATCGGAATGAGCTGCACATGTCTCTACTGTGCTTAACTACTTCCTTTTAAAATAGTCGCAAAGTTAATTAACAGAAAAAAATATGATATGAACGTCGTTGTTTTTAGTAGGTCAAGAAGTGGGCGGTCCTCTCCACACCAGGCGCTGATCAAGCGTAGATTTCTGAAAAGTGGCGGATAGTCACTGTTAATCTTTTTACCTTTATAAAGTATATGATGGAGGCTATATAACCAATGCAGGAAAAGAATTCTTTCGTGAGTGCTGCTTCCAAGTCTTCCTAGAACGTCGCTGCTCATTTGTACTATGTGCCAACCAACACCTTTCAGAGCAGTATTTCAACTTGAAGTTAAAAAAAAAAAAAAACTCTGGCGGTGGGTTCTCCGTAAAAGGTAAAGGTCAAGTAAGAGCAAAATCAAATCAGGAGAAAGCTCTAATTTTAACGAAAAAAAATCCAGAAATAAAGAAATTCGTTCGAATTTTTTCCGAGTAAACAAACATCGAATGTGTTTACCCCGAGAAAATTTGAACAAATCAGTGTCTCAGATTTTCTTAGGGTAAAAATATTCGACGTTTATTTACTCGAAAAAAAAAATCCGGACGAATTTCTTCATTTCTGGAATTATCCGTTAAAATTAAAGCTTTTTCCTGATTTGATTTTGCTTTTGCTGGACCTTTACCATACTTTTGTATCACAAGTAGTAAAGCTACTGAAAAATCGGCAGGTCGACTTTCATGTCTAGCTCACGGTAGAAAGCGATATCTGAACCTAACACTTGCTAAACACCGTGTTACCATAACAATATCACTAGTAACTCCACGCTTCTTCAAAGTAGTTTTAATATTTATTTATGACCATCAAATTTCAATAACACTGGCACCAATATTTGTGTACAGTAAATCTCGATACATAACATCTCATAACAGTCCATCTTGGCCTTGAATGAACTGTCATGGGGTCAAGGGGACGATCTGCTGCGCTTTTCCTTCACCGGATATAATTTAGCAGAATATCAAAATGAGCAATCAATCAATACGCATTAACTGAATAGCGAAGCAGATCAGATGGTATCACCTTGACCAGTATATTTAGGAAAGGCTTCTAACTGATAGTACAACCGATAACTGAGTAGAGTTGTAACTGCTGTGAAAACGGCGCGATTGTGGCGACATTTGCGACTAAAGCGATATAGGCGAGAGTAAGCGACAAAATGTCGCCTGCGATCGCCACATTCGTCCATTTTCCTCGCAGAGAAACATGACCATCTTGCACGTTACATGAGTAAACAATACGAGGAAACGAGGAAAACAAAGAAGAAAAAACAATTTACCAGAGATATAGGGAGAGCGTCATAAATGCGCTGCACACCTAACCGATCGATCGTACAACAAGCGTCCGCCTCGCTCGTGGAACAACCCAAGTATAAACACACGAGAACGCAAAAAAAATGTAATCTATACTGATCTAATTTTTTGGTTACTGTAAGAGAGCAAGGCGAGCGTTTTGTGTAGTTGATAGCGTGTGACGAGCGAACGAACAGGTTTCACAGCGTCAAGGGCTGAGATGATATTATAACAAGGCAAATACACTAGCAAGTAAGGCCTAAAACGTACACATATACAGAAAACAATCAACAATGAAATTTTTTTGAAAGGAAGAAAAATTACACATACATTTTCTTGCGGCAGTGCAAACCGACACTGCTATCCCGACTATGAATTCTTTTACTAGTATTTTCTTACTGGTATTCTCGATGGCTGACTTACACACAAGAAGCGAACACAGGGTCATTGCGCACGTAATCTCAAGTGAGCAAGAATTTCATTGTGTGTGTGGATGGGTGTGTGTGCTGTAGAACAAAATAAAAACGGTATAAAACGTATAATAATAAAGACGCCGTATCTGAGATGAAAATAGAGGGGATGGGGGAGGAAATTTCTCAAAAAAATCAGGGTAAATATTACGAAAGTGACCTGGTATAGATGCATAAAAAACTGAAAGAGAGGAAGAAAGATTTAAAGGGTGAAGGAAAGAAGAAAGAAGAAACGATTTTTTACGTCTATTTTTTTATTATCACAGATATTTTTTAACTTTTTTTGGCCGGCTGCCAACATCGCTGCGAATTAAACCTGCTGGTTTAATATTGTTTTTGGTAATTTCAATGATGCAACCGCATTTCTAATATTTTCAAATGAAAAAGTAAAGAAGAAAAATGAAGAAGGAAAATAAACTAAAAAAGAAAAAACTAAACTGCTAGATACATTACGGAAAATTTGCCGCTCTAAACAAACAACAAATATCTACCGATCTTGCATGGAAAAGATGAGAAAAATAGACGGGGCAAACAATGTGTACGGTTGAGAGAGACGCAGAGGATCCCGGAATGCAACAATGTACGACAGACGTACGCGACTGGTTTTTCGTTGTGATATCACAGTGGCTACGAGGAGAGGCGTCATTATGTGAGATCGTCGAGAGAAAACCTCGTATGTATAGGTGTGAAACTCGGACTAACACTAAGTGGGACTACTCAGTGCTCTGCAGCTGTTACTGCTCCGGTCGTTACCGCTATTTGAGGGGCTGTATTCGGTACACAGACGGGGATCACTGGACCACCACTGCCATTACTGACACCGTTCGGTCGTGCTAACCGTCGGCCACGCGATTTTGAGTGTCGTCGTAGTGGAACGCCGGTCACTTCCGATACGTCGGCAAGTCTAAACCCCACTTATCACATGTATACTGAAGGATATCGTATCCAAAGAAAAGAATTACTCACCGATCATGATCCTGGTCTTCACCGTAATCACTCGAGCTTGAACTACCGCTACTGCTAGCTCCGCTATGAGCAGTACTAATGCTGCTAGCCGAACTGCTGCCACGTGGTGTCGAGCGCCTCGATGCTCCACTTGTAGGCGAGTCAGCGGTGATGGAGCCAGTCGACGCGTCTCGTGTGGAGTTGAACGACGAAACGTATACCATGGCTCTGAAATAGCATAGAAATAAAATAAATCAGAGAAATTCAATTGGTTCTTAGTCTAAAAGTGGCCATATTAACTGTAACCAGTAATAAAAATGCAGATGCACAATATCCATCCCCCTCAGCCTATTCAGGACTGCACGCTGTGCATGCACCCGCCAACGTTTTCGTGTCCATACTTGTCTAGAGGCTCATTAAAAAAACATCCATTTTAATACTAGTATGGATTAATAAGTTCTGTTTCTTAATTAAAAAAAAAACGCTATGCAGAACTATATTGCCGCATGAAACACCATAAACAAAAAAACCACAGAAGGCCTACAGTATCCTCAAAACAAATATAGACACAGAACACCGAAGGAGAAGAAAATATGCGCAGTATTCGCAAAGCAGACAGAATGGTAACCACCACGTGCCTCTGCCGCTCACTCGTCCGTTTTGCATCTACACTTAACAGTGTCAAAAAATACGCAAAAAGAAGATCTTACAACATTGTTTCTAGCATTGTAATACAAAAGAAGAAAGTCGCAATAAAAAAGTGGTGCAATTTCCAGAGAAAAAACTTTGAAACCAAATCTTACCCTCCCATTGGTGCATTCACGGTAATCGGTTTGCAGTCCAACAACCGTTTGAGGTCTCTGGTCGAATCAAGCTCTTGATGCGCTTCTCGGAATGCCGCCTTAATCGCGTCGAAAACCATCTCATCGTAGATCGAATGGGCCGTATTCGAGTATGTGAAAGGTTCCTGAAACGAATTCTTATAGTCACAACCCGAAAATCCCACAATGTTCACGACAAACCTCTATACATATGCATCTCCACTGCGACCGCCAATTTGTGCCATTTTGTTGATAGCCACCATTTGGTCGTTGACGTGCAATCACTGCCCGGTCTATTCGCTTCCCAAGTCGTACAGAAATCGCATCACGGTCGTAACTAGAAGCACAGTATAATTAAAAAACTTCTAATAAAGTGTCAGGCGTAAGGACTTACTCGAATTTATTCGCATAGTAATCCAAGAATCCTATGAGCAGTTCGCCAAGCGTTGACTTATCTGAGTAGTGCCATTCTGTTGTGGCTGGCGTATCCAGCGGCAGCGTTATATTTAGTGTTCGTACGTCACATTTGTTGGCAAACCGTCGAGGGAACATCTGTTGAAGAGATGGCAACACTCCTGGGTCCGTTCCACCTATAAGATTGCAAAATAAATTTTTAAAAATGTTATCAAATTTCGAAAGGGACAGTAAAAATTAGAGTTTTGTAAGAAAATAGCTTGGTTTCCAACACTAATTACTAATGCAGATTACAGTCAAAGTCAAGCAAGGCCCGTTATTTGACTAACCCATCAATCAATATTACAGCTGAGCATATCGATCAATATTGGACAGCTGTCCAAAAAAGTTTTAGAAATGGTAAGCTCCATTTTTTCACTTACATTGCAAATAATGAATAACCATAAGCACCAGCGAATAACTGGTGAACGAGGATCGGTTCGCATCATTGATACCCTTACGCTTTGCCCATTCCTTTACCACTGAGACTAGCGGTCGTACACGCCAGTCAACTGCAAATAGGCACAATAACATAAACTCAATAACAGATGGTAATCAATGTTACTAAGAAAATCACTCACATGAAGAATAATAACACAGTAAATGTGTATTCTTAATGGCTACAGAATTATTAGCATTCAAATCTACTGTAATGTCCGAAAACGGAGCTGCAAACTTAATCCGGAGTATGGGAACCTAAAGAAAACAACAATAACGACTTTATAGTACAAGACTGAAGAAATTTACTTACCTTAGCAAGTATCAGTTTCTGATGCGATACCCATTCCACTTGTTGTAGCGTGCTTAGGATCATATTCAAAACGACCACCGCGTCAGTCTTTTGGTCAAGCTGAATATGTATATCAGTCTTGTTAATCGATAAGTATACAGCACACACCGAATTTTTTTTTAAACAAGAGTCCCATCTTCATCTGCATTTTTTTCAGAAAAAAACTTTTGCTTTAAACTAGCGGTTTTACCATAACTATTTCACATATTCAACCCTCAAATCAAGTGCAAGCATAGAAACACCACCGAGTGGGGGGCAGGGGCAGGTGAAGGGTGGCCTCCTTAACTCAATAACCCCTCCTTAAACGCGCCTAGCATCTTCGCGCGTAACTTCTCAAACTTCTACATCTACACTTGTTCCGAGGGTATAGTAACCATTGAAGGTAACCGCGGCAATGGAATCGATACCGTAGATCGGCTTATACGTCTCGCGCTGACTTTTATTAGTAGAAGTTAAACCTCTAGCACTCTGACATTTGATCTTTCGTACAACAAAAAAAAACTATTTCGGGAAGGGCTGACGCCAGACTAGTAGAATTTTGCATACACTAATCCTACACCACGTCGCAGCACAGTACTAATATACGCTGTGAAGATTATAGACATGACGTGTCACCGTGACCGGCACCAATAAAGATCATTTCAGATCATCAATCAATCAACCAGTCAATCAATCAATTACTCTAATACAATTGAAAAGGCAAAAACATGATGACAATTCAGTACAGAATACTAAGATCATATTTCTAAAAACCTACATCCTTATTTGTAATCATTAAGCACAGATCCATGTCGGATGTATTGTTGCCAAATCCATTCAACGATGATCCGACTACGTACAGACCGCACACTAAAAAAACAAAGCTGATCAATACTTAGGTGCGGTTCCTAGCTTAATTTTTAAAGAAAGGATCAATATGTGAAAATCCGTACCAAACAGAAGTAAAGACCGAAAAACAAGTCTTAAAATTGAAAGAAAGCGAAAATTTTTTGATCTTAACATTAGAACAAGATTTAGAAACAAAACTTACTTGGGAACACTGGACATATCGAATAGTACAGCATATCGCGTAGATGCAGTTTTCTGTTCAACATCTTTTCTGACTGCGTAACCGAATTGTGGTAATGCCATATTTCTTCGCTTAGCTGTAAAATTATTCGTTATAAGTATCTCACTGTCCCGTATAAGGCCAGACTAAGCTGTTTTTAAATACTTGTAGCTTATCACTCACCACATCCATTTCAGATATCTCAAAATGCACTCCGTGGCTCAGTTGACTTGTCTGTGGACAGGTGAACGTCGTCTGATGAGCCTCTGTCGTCACAAATGTAGCCTCGTCAGCTACAGTTGCAGAGGCAGCGGCAGCTGATGGCAGTTCAACGGTGGTAGTGTTAGCGGCAACCGATGTCGCAGCAGTATTGCTGGGCGAGAGACCGGAGGCTGCAGCGGCGGCGAACGTTTGTACGCCGGACGAGCTATTCAAACCTGTAAATGTCACTAATTTTTAAGTTTTGAAATTAGTTTAAAAAAAGATCAGATTACTGTAGTTTTGCATGACAACGGAAATGAAATTAACTGAATATGTCAAAAGTCTGCACACAAATTTCTAAAGCTATGTCTTCCAGAACCTCGCAATAATGCCAAATGTTCTATGAAACTCAAAAACAATGGGAACGACAAAACTTCCAGAAAAAGAAGAAAACCGAAGACAAAAAGACCACCAACACCCGGCAAGACTGACCTGATAACGAACTATTGACCGGTTTTCCGGCTGCTTTCGACGATCCACACGCCACCGCCGCCGATGAGCTTTTCGAAACTGGAATGCGTACAGTTTTTGCATAATTATTCCAACACCACGCAGTACATGTGCTAGTGTTAAAACAGAGAACAGATAACTTTGAAAACCGATAACAAGTCATTGCTATTCGCGTTCGGGGTTCACGTTTGGGAAAAAAACTGCAGACGTCTATATGATCAAAGAAAATATAGCAATTCCAGAGCGGCAGCTGTCTGTGCAAGCAGGCGGAGTATTTCTCGCAGATAGTCCATTTATTTACTACGCTGAACGCGGAACTGGGCTCTTTTCTGAGTGTTCCAGATCTCAAACCGAGTTTAAACAAAGTAGTTATAAAAAGGGGAGTCTACAGACTACAGAAAGAGCGAAAAAGTTGAGTCAAAGTATGAATTCTTCGAGAGCATAGTTGGAGTACCAAGAACTAAGGAGATCTCTTGAAAACCAATTTTCTCACAAAAATCCAAGTACTCAACCTCTCAACAGACGTAAACCAGTGACCCATAGAAATAGTGGACAGCACTGAAAGAGATCAGAGAAACCTGACAACCTTAAAGTGACGGTCGAAACACTCCTCTCTCTATTTTATTCTATCATAAAGTAGAAGTAAGCTAGTAAAGGATACTGTAGTTGACTGTCAATGAGATTAACGTTGACGAACCAGTAGCTGAAAGCATCTAGGACTGTACTATTTACTGTCATAACCACTCTCGTAGTAGTTATTATTTTTTTAGTTTGTCTGTTTTTATTATGGGCGAAAATCTTTTTTTTCATTCTCACCTTCAACCTAGACGTCAGCGAGAATCCAGCGCTTAAAGGTTTAAAATTCAGCTGAGGTCGTGGAAAAGTTTTCTACACCGTCGTAATGGCATAATTCTGGTAACATTTTCAACACCAAAAC
>KN549769.1:0-15616 GCA_000797555.1 Oesophagostomum dentatum | reverse complement strand
AGTTTTGTGAGCAACTGCTGCTGCATCTTTTAGGTGCGTAAAGAAAAAGAGGAAAATGATTGATTCAGAGATTCAAGATTAAACCTACGCTTGACCAGAGTGCATATTTTAGGTTGGCAACTAAGCTCTACGCATTATGTGAAAAAAAATCTGCTATTTCTTAATAATTAGAGAATTAGTTTGAGCCAATGACCAGCTCATGTACTATTTAAAACTGCGGAACCGTAATCATTTCGGAGTTTTGCTCTTTCCTGTTTCTGCTTTTTTAACAAAATTCTGCTCTCAGGAAAGAACAACTCGAATTCCAAAACCTGCAAGTTTGGCTCAACTAGTTCAATCCAGGTGGCTACGAATTTCTAACATGAATTGGTTTTGAGATTGACCCAATCTTACCCTAAAAGTGTTGCTGCAAGGATAATCATACACTAAGTGGTTGCAAAACTGCTATGCTATACCTCCTGAAGGGCTCCTTATCATATTTGAGACTTTTTACAGATTTTTTAAAAATCTTTCCAGTAGTTTTTGTTTTACTTTTTTATATAAAAATACTTCATTAGGTAGCTGACAAATTAAAAAATGAAGTTCTCCGGTAATTTTAACTCAAGACAAGTTTAAAGAATACAATCAGTAATATATTTTTTTATAAAAAGCACCCCCTAAGAAGGGTGTTCTGCAAGCATGTTAATATTTTTTGCCGAGAAACACATCATGGACTTCATATTGCAACATAGCAGCAAAGCTTTATTATGAATAACGGATGCGTTATTTGTAGTCAGCATACATACTTCACTGTCTTCGTATACAACTTTTGGCAGTGGTTCAATCTAACTAGTAGCGGAGTGTTTAAAAATTAGTCTTTCAAAGACTGCAGGCACTCGACATGGGCTGCCATCAAAGCGCTATGCATAACTCACCTGTAGTAGTGGTCAAGATTATCGTTTCTCATTCCTCGGCAGTTTGGATATCTCAAAACACTAGTGACATAGTCATCGGCATCGAGCGTCTAAAGATTCCTTATTTCGCAAAGAGTGAAGTTTCTAAACCCACCTATGTCTGCTAGAGACATGAGAAAATGTGCGAAAAAGAAAGTCCATATTTACAATTTTCTGCGGTTGGCTTAAATCTGAAATTTAACTTTTTCAATGCGTTTTTCAGAATACACAGAATGTAGCAGTTCACTCGCTGCCGTTTCGTATACAGTAGCATTTAAACATCATCGGTTTAGGTAACCTGCATATGTAGCAGCTCTGGGTTATTTAGGGAGCTTATTTATTTTAGTACGCCGTCCTTAGAGTTATGGTAGTAAGGTGAGCCACTTATACTGCAGTCGACAAAAAACTTCTCCTTCTAGTAGATTTAATTCGTTCAAAGTAAGGTGTCACTGAGATTCTTTATATCGGACAAAACTCACAAATATCCTGTCTAATACTAACGAAGGTTAATCCGCACGAATAGAGACCTTTAGCTGGTGAAAAGAAACGGCTAGCAGTAAGTGGAAAGACATAAACTTCTTAAAAGCAGCTCGTTGTGATCATCTTCTCTATGTTTACCGAGCAGCCTTACCAAACCTCCCCATCCTTCACTAGATGAGTCTTTCCTTATATGCACTGTTGGTTGACGACCAGTCCCGGATGGCGTGGTAACCTAGACGTTCAAAATCGTACACAACTCTAGATGGTGCCCAATTTTCTACTTCTACGGACAATGGTACGTTCTTTCGACATACGTACAAGTTCCATCATACGTCGCTTCTTGGTACTATCTTTTAGATTTTGGTCAAAGACATCGTCGTTCAGCTGCGTTTGTACCAGAAGTTCCAGAACGACACTCTATAGAAAACAAGCGATAAATGGAGAAGAACATTATTTCTTTTGTGTTTGCGTACTTCTAACTTCCATGTTCTTCTCGCTTCGTGAGGAACAACCATGAAAGGCGCGTCGAGTATCACCAACTCGAGAGCTGTTTGTCTTGGCTTCCGTATAAAATTTTGATTCAGCAATTGTGATAGAGTTGCTTAGCACTGATTTGTACTAAAAGCAAGACAAAACATCAGGACGAAAACTTGACGGATCAGTTTCTTAAATCGCACTGGGTGGACGGATTGCAAGCGCAGAAGGATATTCACGCAGCTCTCCTCACGATAAACCTTGACGGATAGCGATGTATTCTGAAGCATCACTTACGTATATAAATAGAGCAATCAACCACTTCTCTCATCTAATGCTTAAATGATGCGGCTGCTCATTTAAATTCGAAAGTATTCGTTCTTTTTGGATTGCGTTGCGGTTATTGTGCGATTATCATACACTTATCGTCAGTACATGAGCGGCAGCACAGGCTCTCTTCTCTATTTCGCTGGTGAAGCAGACTGCAAATACGGGTGCAATTAAAGTTATATGCTACTAGTGAAACATGGCGTCGAATTATGAAGAAATAAGCAAACTAGACGATTTTACGAGAAGCTATACGAGAGGTATCAGGCGCGAGTTCGTTTCCGCAAAAACGACATTGGACAAGACGGCCGGCCGGCTACGTTGTTGGAAAACGTGTTCAATGGGGTTATCACCTGATAGGTCAAACGACGCCTCAATCCACCGTATGAGGAAGGATGAGCGAATATTTACTGTTAAAAGTACCCTTTTTTACAGATGGTTGTAAAATTAACCAAACATTAACGAATGCAAGCACGAAGTGTGTCAAATTGCAAACAAGAGACTAAAACCGACAGTTTTCCATCATTAACCTGGATGCTGCTGAAGAACACGTCAGGGGTCAAATGTACTGTGCTTTGTATTTAGTGGTTCTACCATGCCGCGGTGGAACACCACAATTGGAACATAAGTGGGTGGGGTCGTTCGCGGTGGGGGTAACCGTTCATAACTTGCTGAGAGCGATTACTCTAAAGAAAATGTTTCATAAACTACATGAACCTCGAAATCCGTTTTTAGAGTGGGTGCTGGCTTTAGAGGATTCTACAATAAAGCTTGTATGGAAGGAATGCGTCGTTTATCCTTATAGAAGAGTAGAAAATTGCGCAAGGTATAGCGCTGTGTACAATACTGAACGCCTGAGCTGCTACGCCATCTACGATGGATTGACCACCAAAAGTTTGTACAAAAGAACGCTTACTAAATGACGTCCACTTAAACGCAGAAAAGGTAATCACGACGTGAATATCGTTTAACTCGTCTTATTTTAGCATTTCTACAGGAAATATCTGCTAGAAAACCCTAAGCCTGATGCGAAGAACGTGCGAGAGAAGCGATATCTTTTAATCTCAGCATCTGACATCAGTCAGAGCTCGTGCAAACAATTTGATAGCTTTCATTCTTATTTTCGCTGAGGAGATGACTAATTTTTCCGCTTTATAGTACCCGGCGACAAGGCAAAAAGCCATCTTTAGGGATTCAGTAGCATCATTTCGCAGTCGAAGTCATCGAACCTAAAAATGAGCTGGCAATATGCAATACTTAATCTGTATCCGGCCTTCTGATACTCTGTGGGGATGTAGGTCTCATTGTCGAGGTAGCTCTCGCAGAATTTTTCGTACGACAAGTCTGCGGCGATGGTGTCGAGGTTCATCACTTTTCGCTCAACATCTTCGGTGGTCTTTCCTGAATAAAAGCATACTCTCATATGATTGTGAAACCTTTATAAATTGTTACAGCTTTCTTTCTCATTATGGCTTGTTCAGCATCATTATCAAGAAGCCCTTCTCTAAACCACTTCGCGCCACTAACCATTCTGCCTCTTTCTGACCTACCAAGAAGGTGATGTTGAGCTGTTTTCCATAGACGTACTATGTTAAGTGTGAAGAGCAAGATCATAATGCCAAGAGAAATTCTCGGAACACTTTTCATCGCTGACAGTTGATTATATCAAACCATTTTTTTATAAAAGAGTCCCTGTTAAGGCTGGTGCCAGATCAAAAAAGGGCGATTGGTTAGTGGATGGCATTGATCTAAGGCGGATTTCTGGAGAACGACGGAGAATTGTTGGGAACCCTTTCATATTTATGGGGAACGTCCGAAGAAATAAACGCATTTATGGCTTGCAAAAGAGAACAATATATTTCTCCACGAATGCTGCCTTTAACTATGCGTATTTTAAGAGATTGCGTCCTCATATGCTGAGACTATGTCCTTTACAACAAAATTGACGTCATTATATTCCTGCTTCTTATGTTTGCATAGAGGATTTAAAGTTCAAACTTTGCCATGGCTGTAGAGTCGAGATATTAGCATAAGGTTTGAACTCGCACATGGAGTACGAACCTCACCCTTACCTTAAATTGGGTGAAGAGGTTTATAAACAGATGCGGCAATGCAAATTTATCTCCTCATGACCTTTATATTCACTGCCATTAGACGATGATTCCACTACTCAAGGCGAAAAATAATGTGACGTAGTTTTTTTAAGAGGTGTACGATATCTGTATCTCTTCAATGACTCTAAATGAAGCAGAGCCAAATCTGGTGATTAGTGAAAAAGGTTAGAGGTCGTAGTAATTGGACTCAGATATGAACATCACATCATGTGAACACACACGGGCTTCACCTAACATTTGATTGGAAACTGTGATTTTACCGTTACGTAATCACTGGTTTTACAACGAGGAAAGTACTGTCCGTCTCATTCGTGCTGACCTCAGTCTACGCCAGCGGCTTGTGAGCCGACCACTGAAGCAGTACGGAGCGATGGCGGTTTCTGCTCCTATTTTTCTTTCCACTAGCTAGATTTTTTGCGCGGCCAAGACATGCCTCTCCAACGCAGCAAACAGAGCTGACATGTCGGCGCCCGAGCTTCCATGCAGTGGAAAGTGCTCAGCTTAAAGGTAGCATTCAGTATCAAAAAGGCTATCGTAACATTAGCGCTCGCAAATATCAGCTCTAAGTTCAAAAGGAAACCGCTCTGTTTAGCTGACGCCGATCATACGCACAGCAAATTACGCCCAAACCTCAGAAGTTTTTTGTCAACTTCTTTGATTGCTTCAAACAAGTTGTAATTGCAAAAATTTCACCTCCTACCTACTTACATTGCAGCTTTTCGAGTCTAGAAGACTATTTTGACAGCCATTCTTGTCCCTTTTCAACTTTCATATGACTATTTTGTCCGGCCAGTCAACAAACATGCAGCCTTACAGGGCAAATTCCCTGTGCAACTACCTAACTTGAAGCAATCAAGCAAGTTGCTAAAAAAGTTCCTAGACGTGCTAGGTAGAGTTTTTTCTTCACCTTTATTCACTTTTAAAATGTTTTTCGCCGAATCGATCTCCTGCGCTGCTCAGAAAACTTAAAACATGACGGTTACAACAGGAAACCGACGTTTGCATAAGGAAAGTGAAGCTAACTTTGGTCTTCCAGCTGATTGACGCGATACATCTACATCAGAGCTCGTATTCATCATTCGACGGTTTAAGTTAAACCTGGTTTAAGTTAAACCGATGGTTTAACTTAAACCATCCGCCATCATCACTGGTTTAAGTTAAACCACGGTTTAACTTAAAGCATGCAAATGCGATTCAAGAAGCAAAGTTAAACCAGTCAGAGTTAAACTCGCGGTTCCAAAAACACGCCAGTCATTCGGACTGACTTCTTTGAAAATGACATATGATCCGCAGCTGGTGCCCTATCGCCAAACTAAACCTTGCATATTCGTGTAAATTAACGGTTTTTTGTCGCATTTTCTTCACTTTTCTCTTCGCCCATGGGAAACTGAAGAAAATAAACACTATTCATCTTCAGCATAATCAAATACCAAGGTCTTAAATAAAAGCTTAATGTCTATTTAAGTTTTTCTGGTCTAACCTCAGTGGTCCTCGTTTACTTGCGCTTCTTGATTACACTTTAAGCCGTGATGTAAGTCCACGTAATGACCCCGCTGGCATACATCACTGCTACAACTCGAGCATTAGTTCAGTCAAATTTTCCTCTCGTATGCGCTTTTTATATCTTTTTAACATTGTTTTCTGCAACCTTGCGAGTCACGTCCCTGGGGCCATATTCGTCATAAACTCGTGGTTAAATTCATATCTCAGAGTGATTATACCTGGGGTTAATGTAGGTAGGTTAGCGGTGCATATTCACGAAAGAAATGCAGGATAATGTAGGCTAAACCAGAAGTTAGGTGTGCCCCAAAAGTACGCCAGTAGTAGGTGGATTGACTTCCTCGGAAACGGCCTGATGCAGACTCCGTGCGCTGGGAAATTATGAACAAATGCCATAACTTCGCTCAGCCTAAGTTATATGAATTTAACTTAATTTAACTTTAACATAATTTATATGAAAAATTATGCTTATCAGTCACTAATCTGGCACTTGACATTAATCAAGCTGAGGTTTGTGCTGCAAACATAAATACATATAGCATGGTACTGTACACGATACCTCCCAGCAACATACATACCTCATAGCATTAATAATGAATTGTTCCTGTCTAAAAATTCTTGAATAAATATAACCAAAACGTCTGCGCATTTCGTATTACGAAATCGAAATGTTTCCGCTACATGCCTATTGCTTCTCATCTCTGATGCTACTGAGGTTGTAATACGCGCCATCGTGCGCATATAAATAAATAAATAAATAAGTAAGTAAATATGAGCAACATTGTATACCTACAGAATCGGAGCCTCAAGCTTAGCAAAAAATTTGCTTAAATTTCCACAATTTTTAGAATTCTGAAGTTTTTAACAGAAAATTTTCAAATTGGGGAATTTGTATATCATGTTATACTTATGTATAACCTAACTTACTTAACTTAACTTACTTATACTTACTCACTTATGTTATATGCGAGCATGAAATGTAGTGGTTTAACTTAAACCATCAACCAGCGGCTGTAGTTTAAGTTAAACCACCGGACTAAATGGAAGAGTTGTTGATGAATAATGAGTTAAACCAGCCTGGTTTAAGCAAAACCAAAAGTTGGACTTAAACCAGGCTTAACTGTTGATGAATACTGACCCAGATCCTCGTATCAACAGCGAGAAGCTGATGTTTAGGTGAAGCATAGCTGCGATAGGTAGAGAAATAGTTCTGCACAACCTTTACTTTCAGATAGTGAAGAAGGGATAATGTTCATCTTTGACGCCGGTGAAGGCATACAAGAATGCTAGGTTAAAGCAAGTAAAAGCAGGAAAGAAGGAGTGAGAGACAAAGTAGACACGAAACACTTGGGCCGTTATGTGTATTACCCTCTAATAGCAAAAGTCCTTGATGCTGCAATAAAAAATATTAACGGCTCATTAGAAACCTTGGAAGTTAGCTGAAAACGCCGTGTATCGTCCTCCTTCTTTCAGTCACAGAGAAAACATATGTTGTGAATGAGACCAAATTGCTTCTCCCATCATAGTAGACGAGAGTGAAGACAAACATACTTGAAAGTCAGCCACATCTAGCAATTCTAAGAAAAGAAACAGTGGCAAACTTAAAATCAAGTATATCTCGTTAATTTGACAAAAATGAAAGTTGCACAGTTGTCCATTCACTCAGGAATGAAATTTCGAACAGAATGATATATAAAACTGTGTAGTTTGGTTGAATACCAACCGAAAAACTGGGTAGAGCCAAATGCCCCGATGGGCTCTCATCGTCGTCTGGCGTCCTCCTCGATCTGCACACTCTCCACGTAACCCTTCTCGGAGAATGGGACATTTGGCTCTTCCCGATTTTTTTCGCTTACGACGGAGTAAGTCGTCATGATTTATATATCATTGCATTCAGCTTGCAATTTCTAGCCCAGAGCACAACTGCGCAATTCTCAGATTTTTCTCCTAAGCGAAAAATGCTTCTTTGGTTAACTGCATTTTTCTGCGTTGTCAGGCGGAATTTCTTCTAGTTCTCGTGTTCGGCTTGCTCGGGATTTCATCAGCAATCCAGCTGCCAACTGCGCAGGTCACGGTTTCCAATAATTGGCGAGAAATTTTAGAGGACGCACTCGGACCATTGTCTTTTTCGTGAATTCTAAAACATTGGTTTCTGGGTTGTTTTTTACTGATTTTCATCGTTTTTTAATGTCTTCGATGTCAAATCTTATGTACATTCTTGCTGACAACTGCCAACTTCTCGTTTTCACTGTATATCTCTAAAAATTGAATTTAGAGAGCCTACTGAGAAACCACGTTAAGCGTTGATTTTGAAAAGATTTAGAACGTGTCAAAAAGTGTGTTCTTATGCCAGCGCTTTGCATAATTTAGCACTTCTGTAGTTTTGCAGTAACGACACTGGCTTCTCGCTTGTTCGAACAAGTATGGTCATGTGAAACTACGGATTTCTGGTCAAACCACTAGGGCAGCGAGAATTAAGCTCCTGCTTTATCTGCGAAACTTCTGAGTAGAACTGAAATTGCGAGAATGATAAACATCTAGCTCTGCCCTACCGCGGACACCTATGCAGGGTAAAACAGCATATCCATCCACAGGATAGCAAAAGAAATCCTTCACCTTTTGCGTCGCCCCGCTCGTCAAACAACCTTCACTTTTTGACCGCCGTCTCTACACTATCGCAGCTATGAGGTGAAGTCAGCGTGTTGAGCATCACGTTGACGTGACGTTGATGTCATGTATTTGTTGCAAACATCATGGATGGCGTCACACGACGTCAAACCCCGTTGACACAAAGTTGGTTTGATGCAGATTTGTTGTAGCCCTTTTATCGATAATTTATCGCACCTTTGAGAATGAACGAAACCCGCCTCCAATGCGCAACCGGACAAGTCAACATTCCTCACTAAAAACGTTGCGATTAATTTAGAAACATCGGAGAAGGCTTTGCAGATGGAGAGAGCGAAAAAAAGGGAGAGAAAGCTCTGCAGAACCATTCAGCAAGGCGGATCGCATCTTTACCAGAGAGGGGATGCATCCTGGTCCACGCTATGGCAGAGATGCAGGCTAGGCGGCAATGAGCAGCAGAGTAACACTCCAGGTTTCCTAGGCTTCAACGATGCGGTGCAGATACGACGTTGACGTGATGCACATCCTCTTTCGACATCATGTCAGTATTGCATGAAGTTCAAGCGACGTCAAAGTGTTGCAGCATAGTTTCAAATTGCACCAAGCCAACGCAGGATTCGCAACGAGCAGTTTTTCACTGGAAAATCAGACACCGCAGTTTTTCACTGACAGATCAGCGTCAACGTCATGCACTGAGTTTTGTGAGGAGCTAAAGAAAACTGTCTTTTTGAGACAGACAGACATCCTCCAGAGGAGAACTGAACCAGTAATGCTTATAGTGATTTGAAAGCTCGTCGAACCCTGCCAGATGAGCACTCATAATGGACGTTTCATAAACTTTGAAGACTACAACTACCTATTTTTGAAAAATCTGAACCTCATTTTTGACATTCAAGGATCTGGTTTTGAAAACATTCTGCTCGAAGTTTGTGAAAGCACAGTCGCGAAGACTTTAGACTAGTGCGTTTCAGAAGATTGAGAGAATAAATAGCAAAGCTTTGTGGTTTCCCGCAAATATGTGGGTTTTTAGTCAGCTCTTCATAGTTTGTTTTGCCTTGCGAAAAGAGGAAAAAACTAAAAGATTAACGCAGAACTCAAGAACATCTCACTTATTTATTCCGAGCCAAAAAGCAGAACTCATATTCTTCTACTGCTGACGTGCCTCTCGACTTGCGACGCCATAAGTAATAACTCTAATTTATCGCATAATTATTAACTATTCTTTATCAATCTTACATAAGACCCCACACCATTTCTAGTTTTCTAATACAGAGCCAAAAACGGGTAAGCGTTTTGGTTTGACAAGACAAGCTTAGCCAAGTAACAACTTGAGGAAGATAATAATTTAATAACCTTTTTTTCAAAAAAAGATCATACCGGTTTTGGGCAGCATTTCCGCTACGTCTCAGAAACCACCATTTTATATGTGAGAAAAAAATCTATGAAAAAAAAGAATTATTGTGGAATTCAAGTCAGCATAAAGGTCTATCGCTACAAAGAAAACAATGAAGCGAAGGTTCGGAAGGATATTTGAAATTGGAGCTGCGTACTCCTTCTTTTTAAATTGACTAAACCTAAGTTTAACATAATCTGTAGCAAAAGCAGTGATTTGTTTTACATGTACAAAAAATCGGAATGTATCACTAAATGGAAGCGATCACAGGTACGGTTTCTAAAATTTGGAAAAAAGGTTTGTGACGTGTATCCGGTATGCTATTGGTCTTTTCTTCGCCATCATCGTGATTGAAATAGTAACTGCAGATTTTCATTCCCAAAGGTTGTTTCGTCATAGCACTGTCATCATGCAGGGCTACTACTCTAAACTCAGCCCTACAGGTTCAGTTATACTTGCAGAGACTAAATCGCAAAAGTTGATAGTTCTACTTGATAATCATCAGAAGAAACATCGTGGGCATTTATTTGCTTAAGCATTTCAAGTCGTGTCGACAGTAAATCTCTTCGAGTTTGTTTTTATCTCTCACAGCGATCTAGTCGCAGCACGGTTATACTTCATTTTGCACAATTTAGTCGCTTTCCCCATTCTTAACAATGGCAGGGTCGGAATGATAACCACAAAACTGCTTTGTTCTGATGGCAGGTGCTTATCTAAGACCGCTATTTAGTCTCATCATTTGTAGGTATAACCTAGCTTTAACAGAGACGTATGTATGCTATCTGTGAAAAATGTATTCTAGGCAGGATTTGGTAATTGTTAAAATTTCGATTAAAAAAAATCAGTTGATCGGACTTGGTGTTCTAGACTCCGATCATTCCAGATAATTCGTCACCATAAGAAAAATTACTGGCACATACAGGCACCAATCGGACTCAAATGGCCAAAGCTCTTTGAATGCACAGCGTAATACGAAAATCGCTAGAAACTTCCTCATTGGACTTTGCCTTCAAATGACTTTAAAACGCCACTCCAGCAGCACCATCAGTGCCGCGTTCAAAATGTCGCATCGGAAACACCGCTTCATCATAGTTCAGCGCATAGGCCGAAATTTTTTTAGGAAATTGATATGGTTAGAGTCGGTGCATCTTATTCTACCCCATGGACAGTTGAGAACTGTAAATTTACTAAGAACAGTCGACATTTTACCACTATTATGTGTTATTAGAGTGAGCGTGGAGGTGACAACTCAGACACAGCACTAGCCTTCGTATAGACACAAACATCTCATATCTGCGCAGTATTTGCCGGAATTTTGAATATCAAGACGTAAGTGAATAGGCCAAAATACACCAATTTCAAATCTGTGCAAATTTTTATTATTACTCGATTAGAAACTTGAATGAGTCATGTCACCGCCCGAACCTGATAAAACAAGCTAAATTGCGAACAATGATAAAAACTCATTGCTTTTTAGAAAACAAATCCTTTGATGAGATTGATTTGAGCTTTTTATTACTTACGAGATTCTACCGAGTATACCGAGAGATACTAGCGCCGCGAGTTTTGTCTGCCGGCAATTCGTGAATACCGATCCAGTGATCCTGCAGTACCTCAATAGTAAGCGCATGTTTGAACAAATCATTCAACCCCGTATCACATCTCTTTTTTGTTATGTCCCCCTAGAACTTGCAATTTTGTATCGCGCGCCTGGTACACAGCTTTCCCTGTTCTTTATATCCACCATGTATTTCAACTAGAGTAAATGATAGCCTAGTATAGTATGTTTAGATGCTAACCTAGCAAAGCAGGGAAAGCATTCGGTCTGCTGTTTGAACCCACTTTGTTGAATTTACGAAATTCTACTGCGGACAGTCCATGCACTAAGAAGTTCACTGTTCTCGGCAAGGCCCTGAATCAAAGAATTGCACTCTATCATATTGCGGTGAGAATAACAATAATAGGGCTAACTACAAAATAATACGGCCTAACCGAATAAACTGAGATGACGCTATCGAATCGAGCACAAGTACATGCACGTCAGGATTTGCTTTCCGGGATATTTGGAAACCGTTGGAACGAGAACTACAAAAACATACGTTTTATGGCATATGTAAGCATAGACATAGCAAATGTCGACTTACTCTTTCTCTTCTATTTGCATATGAAGAAATTTGCGAGTAGCATCACCATTCGTGCACAGTGTTTCCACAAAGTCACAGTGGAAGGTGTTATTTTGTATAGAAACCCAGTCGGAGACGTTATATTTGTTATTGTTGATGTGTGACACACATCTAAACTACTGGGATATACATATTGTTCCAGCTGTGATAACAGTGATTGTTTTAAATTAGTAGTATTAGCAATAGCAGTTTCATGCTGCAAAAAGCATCTCACCAACATCTTATTCATCACGTTTCAGGCATATATTCAACGAAACGTCAAAATATGTTATGCTAGTTTTGAATAGGAACTGAAATGATGGGATTTCCAGCGTCGCAACAGTTGAGGCCTACATAAAATGAACATGCTATGAGTGTGTCCGCGTCCACATCCGAAATTTAAGTTTCTTACTTTAAGTCGAGCAAATTATACTCCTGAAAGAATACAGCTCACTACATTCACTTGCAAATAAAACTGCTAACGCCGATAATTGCAACACCTATCGTGAAGTATGAAATAGTAACGTGAAAATCGCTCCAAAATGCAGTAGATAAGAAACCCTTGTCACTCCTAATGCGTGTTCCACCACCTTTTATTATTTCATTAATTAATTCGCTTTTTGCAAAAATCTTTTTTTACATTTCAGTACCATTATTACATCTCTGTTTCTGCTTACGATGTGCTTAGCTATTAAGTATATGCGTACAGCGGTACCAATCCGGACCTTAATATTATGACCACATTAACACTACTGTAAAAGCAATATGTGAAAAGGCGATCTTATCGATCGCATCCTACCCGGAAAATAAAGTGTATCTTTGGAGCTACATCCACTATTACACGCGAGTAGAAGCCAAAATCTTTGTCATTTCACTCAAATAAAGACCTTATTTTAAGCACTGCACCATTATTAGAACCAGTGAGTTTGGAATATTGAATGTTGGCTCTTCTTTTGCAATGGAAATGGAAACTGCTAATCCCGTTAGAGATGGAGGGAAAGGAACGACGAAATAAAACTACTCGGTCGACAGACAAGTATTCCTTTTTCCATACAGTTCCCAACGAAAGAATCGAAGTTCCTAACCAAGCTATTGAACATGAACCGAAAACTTCTAGTCTAGCACGGCAGTGCAACCAGTATTTGGCATGAAAGCCTTCCAGAAGTACTGATCCTAACGAGAAACGAATCCACGAAGCTTTGCAGGTCAGAGTGATCGAAGGCAAGTTCGTTATACAATTGAAAACAAATCTGAACCATTTGCTGTGATCACAGTCACCAGATAAATTCGTCACAAACAATGTGCTTTCTGGTAGGACAGCATATGAAGAAACCAATCTAACAAGGAAAGGTTTTGCGTTAAAATCGAACTTCGGAACGAGATCTGTACGGTTTTATAGCGAATTTGATGGCGAATCAGAATCTGTACTTTGGCCTACTCGAAGCTATCCGCGACTTCCCGGAAATCGACCGTACGAAGAAGGCATTGGTGGCGTAAAAAATACTAGGAGTGGACAACATAAGCTATAACTAGCTACTGCATTTTTAGTATAGACTACCATACACATTCTGAGCTACGCTTTCTTTGTACAAAGCGCAACAATATCGACACATTCTAACAGTGAGGATACCATATACGGTTCAGAATGTCGGAATGTCAAACCCCGTATGGTGTGCAATTCAGGGTTTTAGAGGTTACCGTGCTATGTAAACGTGGCTTTTGGATTCAGCGCTTCAGATGACCCCTTTATGCGAGGTTTTAGCGCAAAGTAAGAGTTTCGGTCCTGCCGTGTGGTGGTACTTATACTATAAAAATGCGTCAATATTCGCTGCGCTTTGTAGAAGGACGCCTGGCCCAGAATGTGTGTGGTAGTCTACACTAGTAATGCAGCAGCCCCTGTAACACTATTGCCCACTCCGAGTCTTTTGCCCCATCAGTGCCTTTTTTACTCTAAGGCCGATTTTGGGGAAGTTGCGGCCGGCTTCTGGTAGATCCGCAACAAAAACAAAATATGGATTCTGAATCGTTACCAAATCTGCTACAAAACCGTATAAGTCTCGTTTCGAAATTCGATTTTGGGTCAAAAACAGTAAGCGTCTACAGGAAGCAAAAGTAACTGTCTTGAAGCACGAAATAAGATCCAGTATCGCAAAACTACTCGCAGACTTGTCACCGCTGGGTTCGAAGCATTACAGTGGTCTACGTTGCAGTAGAAGGCCTACACCAAAAAAAAGTAGAGACCCGTCCAACCGTTTCGCTGTGTGATAGAGATAACCGGTAGACTGACCTGACTGTAATATCGCTGTTCTGCCTGCTCCAGTTAGTTGCTGCCCACACTGTTAACGCCGTAACCGTTGCCTAATCGCAACTTGTCGAAAGACCTGCCTCCTAATCGTAAGCAAGTCTAAATATTGCTTCACTGTACACTAATATGTATATGCAAGATAGCAGTGATTTTGCTTCCCTGAGTGTACCCGAAATTTCTTGACTGCACATTACTACCAGCTTGAAAGGCCAATTTGATATGAACAGCCATGCGTGCATTATGCATCTCATGATCAGGAACATAGATCCTTACTTTTTCGCACTCTCCTACCGTTTAAGAGCTTCTTATGGTTTGCACTCCTTTCCTTTTTTCTATAGTCTATCTCACAGGTAGTATAGACGAACCTTTGAGCTAAGCTGCTAGAGCTAGGCCATTTCGAAGTTTTTTTTGAAAGAAAAGCTTCACGCTTTGCTGCAGATAAGAGAAGGCCTAAAATTGGAAGGACTAATAAATTACATGATAGACTAATTCTTGAAAGGATCTTGAACTCATCACAAAGTTAAGGATGGTGGCAAATTGGCCGAAACTCGCGCTAGATTGCAATGAAACTGGGACCTAAAACGGCACTAAATTGCGAGCCACAAATGATCAGAAAACTTCCATTATGTACAGCTCCTATTAAGTCAAAGTCAGAACTAAAAATCCTCGATCTGTTTGAGTACAATCGGCTTAAGTTTATATGAGCACTTCGGGTTGCAGAATCCGTCATCTCGATATCGTTGTAATTGAGCCTTTGTCGATAATGGATTAGAAGAAGGAAGACACAATGCTAGCATGAAATTGCTGCTACTTCTGTGAACCCAATTTTCCGTACTATACATCCTTTTCGCTAATTTGCCAGAAGAACAAAACACAAAGCCGTGAACCGTCTGGAGCCGAAGAGCCAAAAGCGCATTTCAACGGCTGACTCCGTTA
Source organism: Oesophagostomum dentatum (assembly GCA_000797555.1). Taxonomy (NCBI): domain Eukaryota; kingdom Metazoa; phylum Nematoda; class Chromadorea; order Rhabditida; family Strongylidae; genus Oesophagostomum; species Oesophagostomum dentatum. Next base: position 368 of record KN549769.1, on the reverse strand, counting down.
AAATGCGCTTTTTAGAACAAGCAAGGAGCTTAACTTTTCTTCATTTCTGGGCTTACGTATAACCCACATTCATATTTAGGCCTGTCAGTCTGTCATACATAGTAGCCGGCTCAAGGCGTTGGAAACAGACCTTTTCTCAGCTCCTGTTAAGCAATAAGTCATGAAATCCATAGATTAGTTCCAAAAAGATGGCCAGATTTGTAGTATGTTTTTATTTTTCCTTAAAACTTCCGCAGAAAGGCTTTTTCCGAAATGGCACTTTTTCTTCTTTCTTAGAAGCATGCTGCTTGGTTGTTTACCAAACTATGTTCGCTATCAAATATTGACGTTGATCTATCATTGTGGAGGCAATATGCAATCCTTTCCCT